>VYZW01007321.1:0-55848 GCA_013401315.1 Balaeniceps rex | reverse complement strand
CAGCCACCATTGGTAGTGTCTTTTTACCAGAGATTTTTTAAGGTGGGCTGTATCTTGCTGAGGGTGATTCTCTCAGTTGATATACTCAGGAGACAAGTCAAAAAAGAAAGATGTGACCACATGGTGCAGGTTGGGGTAAACAGAGGGATGTGTCAATATCCCTTTTTTGGATCAGTGGAGAATTTACCCTTTGTCCTGTGTAACAGAAACCAAAGATGAGTCTTCCTCGTCATCTGTACCTGAGCGTGGGAAGGCATTAAGATTTGTTGGTTTGTGTTTTACAGGCTGCTTCTACATGGGATCAAAAACTTGTACGTCTTGGATAAGTGAGACTTCTTGTTCTGTTTGGTGGAACAAAACTAGCAGCCAGAAAGAAGAGGAAAGTCTTTCATGAATAAACCACTAGGAGCCCTGACAACATGGAGATAACATGTCTTTTTAGGGCTGTTCATCCATTTTTTCTTACAGTCCTCAAACTCTCACTGAAGTCAGTGGAAGATTNATTTTATTACGAGGAAAACATTTGCCATCTCTGTGCTTTTGCAAATAATTCTGAAACTTTAACCCAAATACATCCAAGAAGGGTCATAGTGGAGGGCAAAAGGCTTCTTATTCTGAATGTCAAACTTACTCTGTGTAACACCTTTTCTCATACTCTTCACTATGAATAACTCACACAAGCACTGTGTGGCTTAGGCAGTAGCATGTAACAAGGTGCTGCTGGAACTCATTTCTAGGCAGTAGCCCAGCTTAGTAGCTTTTCTGTCATGTAAGCCTGCACGTGTGTGATTTATTATGTGTATTNCAGTAAAGAAAAATCGGAAAAGATAAAGAGAACACCCAGGCAGATGAGAAGCATAGTGAAGAAAAGACTCAGTGCCAGTATAGAAACTAGTATGGCTGAACATGGACTAAAGTTAAGGGACTTGTTTTGTTTTGTAACTTCTATAGGCAACTTAAAATATTGGNCAAGCACTGTGTGGCTTAGGCAGTAGCATGTAACAAGGTGCTGCTGGAACTCATTTCTAGGCAGTAGCCCAGCTTAGTAGCTTTTCTGTCATGTAAGCCTGCACGTGTGTGATTTATTATGTGTATTCCTTGATAGTGGCATTCATATAAACTAGGAGCTCTGGAAAAAAACCTTACATTCCTTAGACTTTGAAGATGATTTTCTAAAATCTTAGTACCAGTCACATTACCCAAAGTATTGGCAGCTTCCCTTCTATACCTAATGAACTCAAATATATTGGTTAAGGTTTAGAGAAGGAAGAAGGGAAATAGTATCAAATGCAGGATTTCAGAAATCTTGCATGTTCTTCAGTTGCATCAGCCTCTTTCCCTCTAGTCTGCTTCTTGGGGAAACTGTAACAGTGAAATCATGTGAAATTTACCTTCCTGCTCCCTGTTTTCTTAGGAAAAACATGGCAGTATTCTGTATCAACACACTTGTCCAATTTAAACTGTCACATAAACAAATAAGGTAAAACAACGAGGGCTTTGCATCCTAGGTTTCTTTCTGTCTTTCAGGAATGCCCAGTGTCTGAACTGTCATCCATAGAAAAAAGAAAACACTTCAGCATAGGTTCACCAGCAGGCCAGCATAAGAAAGAAGTCCTCATAGGTGAAGCCCAGTTCCAGTTTAACAATGTAGCATACTTATCGGTCGACCCTTTTTTGAGCAAAACATCTACTTCATAATATTACATGGATTATGTGACATTTTAGGTGACAGTTGATTTAGAAACACAGCTGCTCAGCCAAATTTTATCTGCTGATGTTTGGCTACAACTTTAGTTTTATCTTTGCTTTGAGCTGTTTATTATCAGTTGGTCATTAATCACAGATAATGGCCGATACCCTAAAGGTTAATGCTTGAATACATTCTAAAACTGAAAAATATTTCTGTGTTCAAGCGTATTCCACTGCCATGCAAGATAGAAACAAACAAATGTTGCACTCCTGTTATAAGGGTACTGCTGATATATGTCTAATTAACATATTCCAGATGTCAGCACTATTAAAATCTGTCACTCATTGACATAACTGGTAATTTGTTATAACAAACAAAATATCTGGTTTTCAGATAGCAATTTTTTTTAAAAAACAAAACAGTTACATTTTTGTCCCAGAGCATAATGAATACCAGCAGAAGAATTGTACTGTCAGTAAGATTCATTCCACCAGGGAAAGTTAGCGTTATCCTATCTATTTAAGTAAAGAAATACCTGATTTGTGTCTCAACACTACAGAGCCTGGCATTAGCTCTCCCCTTGCTGCACCAAATCTTCCAAACACTCATTTATTAACAAATATCACCACCCATAAAATATTCATGCTTCATAGCAGCAACAATTTATTGCTCCTCACCAAATAAATGCAGTTAAACCATCACCTGAAGGCCTTCTTGCCCCCAGTGACTAGCTTAATGTAAGCTTTATTAAGATGTCTTGGTATACCTGCAGTGCTATTTGGTGATATCGTGGCTATGTTTCAAGCTCCTAACAAGACAATTCACATCAGGAGAGCGAGGTGGAGGGATTATCACGCTGCCTCATGCAGTTCCTACTTACAGACTATCATGGATGTAGCCCATGTGCAGACTCTGCATGCTCTGGGACGCAGCAGTGCTCCATCTTCTTTCTACTGACAGTACTACAACCTCCAGAGCTTCTGGAAGAATCTAGCTGATTATCTCTCAGCTATGAGAATATGAAAATGCAATGAAAAACAGCTTTAAGATCTGTTCTCATGCCATAGACTTGAAAAACAAAATTAAATTAGCACAGGATGTCAAAACTCGTCACACACTCAATGAGGGGTAAACAAGGAACTTCAAAGATAAACAAGCAGAATATCTTTAAATAGCTGAAAGGTAGATGAAGTAAACAGCTGCTGATTAAATATCTAGGTCATTAATAAAAGAAGGTTCTTGAATTAGTCATCCCCCTTCTGTCTGTGGGATATTAAAACAGTTGCAATGCCATGTTAAATATGGAGGCAGAACTGAGGATCAACTCTGATTTGAGGCCCTCTCAACAGCGTCAGGTTGATTTGTACTGATTCTACCTGTACTGATTCTGCTCTTGCTTACAGTAGTTTTATAATGGTGCAGCTCTATTGAAGTTTTACCTTGCTTTGGCTCTGAACCATCAAGTTACTCTGACAAATACAAATTAGGGGTCTCCTTCACTCCAATGTACCTTGCTCCAGTGAGGCTCTTCCCGTATATAGTTGACTACTGACAGCAGACTGGGGTGTAGGATGGAGAGATGCCCGTATCTTAACTAAGTGAACTTGATTCCAATTGTACTTCACAGAACTATAGATAAAATAACATTCACCCAATCAGAAGGGAATTCAAATTATTTATTACAAAGAGAGCAATAAATATTTACAATATGATACTTGTTGCTGTTCTTCTATTTAAAATATATAATCTTTCACAGCATGCATCTCTTCACCCCCATCAAACTAAGATGACCAAAGACCTGGGAGCTGCTATAGTTACTTCTCTACAGACTTTATCTGTAAGGTTTTATGAGGTTATTTTCCTCCTGAAAGTCAGTTCTCACAGGAACAGCCTGGATTCCACTTAAAGTATGCCAATAACGTAGCAATGATGTTTCAGGCTCCATCCTTTTTCCTCAAGTCTCAGGTACATGCCAGTCTCTTACTTCTGGCCTCTCTGTGTGTTCAGCTTGCAATAAGATTGTCATGAAGATGCAAGTGACAGCCTTGAGTACAGATCACCTCTGCCCCAGCCCCTGTTATCACTATCCCTAAGCTCCTTGATTCTGTGTCTTCTGACCATCTCTCCATCTACTTATTGGGAGATGGATGGCATTTTAGAAAGCCTTACTCGGCATTAAAGCCCTCGTTTTTCCTACACAATACCAGCAGAGACCTGCTGATTCCTGATGGCCAGCTAACACCTGTTATAGCAAGCTAAGGATGTGTTCCTATGCAGATAATTGCACAGAGAGGGACACTTATATTTTGGTGAACAGATGAAGAGAATAGGCCAAGCACCATATTTTTGGCTCAGTAACAGAACAATTAATCTTCATAATGCAATCTCACTAAGCTGGGCATTCATAGGTCTGGGTAGCAGTGCCAAATGAACAGTCATGAAAGACAAAAGACACTAACCAACAGTCCAGCAAAGCCTCCTCTTTCTGCAATTTGAAGATGTGACTGACTGCTCCCAGCATCTGCTCTTGGGCAACAACTCCCAACTGTCCTATGATACATTAAGTTTGTTACATTTATGAAGCAGTACTACATTTAGTGCCTGGATTGAGCTTTTTCCAGTTGCTTTTTATGTGGGGAGTGACCACCTTGGGGCGCGTGATGCTGAAAATCCAGTGTTGGGAAAGAGATGCAGAAAAATTAAGCTAAACACACCTAGCAAAACACAAAATTTCCCTTTCTACTGAATTCAGTACTGATCTACCAGGAAATCCTTCTCTCTTCATACCAAAGATGCCTTCCCATCCATTTTTTAATTACAAGTTGAACCTCGTTTAGTGATTGAAGTACAATAACTTGTTGTCAGTATTTTTCTAAGTCAGCATGTTCAAGCACACATCCTCAGTGCTTTAAATGCAAGAAAGAGGAAGCCACTGATCTGCAAAAAGTTTTTATTAAAATATGCGCAGACACACACACAAAAGATCAAGCAATTTACATGGACCAATTAAATGGCATCCCATGTCCCTAATGAGCAAGCACAGAGATGCAATTAACTGATATTTTATTTGCTAAATGAACCGACCTTTACCAACACAATCTATAAAATTAATTTGGCGTACTGTAAACCTTGCAGACTGGCAGTCCATTCACACCAGGAGTCTAAACAAATAAGCACAACAGGCATTTCAATACCCTGTAACATATCATTAAAACATGTCCCAAGGTATTTCACAATCCATAAAACAGTACAAGCATTAGCAATCGATTACTCATCACGACCACCACATATGGCATAGATGTTAACTTGTACAGCATCTTAATTTTCCCTGACCGTAGCTCCACATTGCTTGGGAGAGGGCACTTGTGTGAGCTGGTGAAAGAGTCCTTCAACAACAGTGAACTTTAGCATGCAAAATACTGCTCTTCAGTTTTGTAGACATGATATCCTGATGTGAACTTGCAGTTCTGTGCAATGTTTGTAATATTTACATTTTGTGCTTCTGAATCAAGTGCAGCTTTTCCTTCAGCCTCTTAAACAGGTGTTCCAGCACCAAAAGCTGAAAGCATGTTTGAATTTCTTTGCAGTCACATGGTTTGTACGGAGGGTTTTGCCATCAGCTGGGAAAGAAAAGACACATAGTCCCAAAACAAAGGTGGTCAAAAGCATCCTCATGATTGCTTCATCATTGGCAAAGTCAAAGAATATGAATGGTGGATATTCTGAGAATCCTGTGCTGCAACTTGCCAGTGCTTTGCAGCGATGTTCATGTGGTTTCCCAAATCCACGACACAGTACTCCTCTTGGTTAACGTGCCTCTTGGCTTTTGTCTGAGCACAAACTATATGCATCATTCCAACTTATGCTACAATTGGAATATTTTCCAATTGTATCTGGAAACCATACCTAATTTCAGGTACATTCTTAAAATAAGAGTTGCCAGTTGGCAACAGCAATATAACCCTTCACACTGCTTACGTCCTGACACCATTTTGGTCTGTGCCAACTAGCACTCTCTGAGATGATGCCCAGGAACAGTCCAGGGAAAAGCATGTGCCAGAGACCATTTCCAATACGTTGTGTGAACAACACTACACTAGGCTTACTTCCTCCGGCCCTTCACTATCCTTCAGCACTGTCCAGCAAGCTTTGTATGCCCAGATGCTCCTACCTGCCCTCGTTTCACGCTCAGAGAGGCAAGAAGAGACACATTTTGTCTCATCCTACAAAAATACCTCTCTGAGATATGGTGGTACAGCCTCCAAGAACTGAAAATCAAACTCCACGTAGAACCCAGAGGAGAATGTGGGTCAGGTGCTAGTCAGTGGGGATGTAGCCCGTGCCACTTGGCTTCAAGGACAGTGAACCATCACTGGCTTTGTTTTATTTAAGAGTATAGAAGACAGCCTGCACATCTACTTTCTTGGCAAAAGGAGCTACTCTTAGCCAAGTTCTGTCTGCAAATGAGCATGATTCCACTATGCTGCAGTGCTTCAGTGAACAAACAGATTGACAGCACAGGGAGTAGTACTTATATTTCTCAGCTCTGTTTTGCAAAGTACTTTAACGACCTCTGTGTCCATTTTATTTCTATTCTGTAATATTAAAGAATCCTCTTTTATCTGTCTGGATGAATACTCCCACAAACTGAAATTTTAAGACTGTGCTTAAGCAGAGTATCACCAAAAGACACCTGGTTCTGGCCAGGGAAATACCCTCAGTGTATTAAGCCAAACAAGCTCCACACAATTGACGGTGGACTGAAATAAATTCTGCCCTAGGGGTTGTTCAGGAAAGAGTACACATGTCCATTTCTTGAAAACCGCTCTACCGGGTTTGGCTGGGAGGGAGATAATTTTCTTCACAGCAGACCTTTTGGTGCTGTGTTTTAGATGGTCAACCAAAACAGTGTTTCAGCTATCACTGTGCAGCCCCAAGGCTTTCTCTGTTTCTCACTCTGCCATCCCAGTGAGCAGGCTGGGGGTGGACAAGAGGTTGGGAGGGGACACAGCCCTGGGACAGCTGACGCCAACTGATCAAAGGGGTGTTCCAGACCATGTAAGATTATGCTCAACAGTAAAACAGGGGGCAGTTTTTCTAAAATAGCTGTTGCTTGGTGAGTGTCTGGTCATTGGTCTGCTGGTGGCAAGTGATTGCTTTTGCATCGTTTTTCTCCCCCCCGCCCTCACTTATTAAACTGTCTTTATCTTGACCTACAAGGTTTTTTTCCTCACTTTGCCCTTCTGATTGTCTCCCCCACCCCACTGGGGGAAGTGAGCAAGTGACTGGCTGGGGTCTTACCTGCCAGCTGGGGTCAACCCACCACAGACATCATCATCTGTCTGTCAGTCTGTCCATCTCTTAGAAATCCTTTAGTTTTGAATCCTAACACCATTCAGAGAATATCCACAAGTACAGAATGGAAACAGGTCAACATGGCTTGGTTACATTAGGCAAAACAGTGAGGATGAAAGAAGAGCAATTTGCCTCCTCTGAGTTTGCAGACCACACACCTGAGTATGCAGATACTCATCTCTAAAGCATGCAGTTCCATTTTGTGTCTGAGTTTAGGACCACCTACCTGGAAAAAGAAAATCTAGTAACTATTAGTGAAAACAATGCAAGTATAACAAGGTCATTTAGAAGAAGCCATAGCAAACTTTTCTCTTACAGTCTGGAAGAACTGTAAACTCCACAGAGACCAGTCAACAACCTCTGCAGAGTCTTATTGAGCATCATAGCTGCAACAATGCTGGTGAATGGAATTTTTATAAGATATCTTGTGGCTGTTTTCCAGGTTGGACAGGCATTACGCTTTGAAAAATTACCCATATCTCAGTGAAGGACAGCCAGAGCTATTCTATACTTACCAATATTGGCTTGTGGAATTGAAAATGATGAATTGCTCAAAATTGGTTCCATTCATTCTTAACCATACTTAATAGTGCTTTTAATCAAAGAGACTTGTTATAAAAACTATGTAAATTCAAGACAGAAAAAAATCTTTAGAGAGTAGGACAATTATTTATTAAAGACAATTCTGGGCATAGTGCCACAAGCTATTAAACTAATCAATATCATTTTGGGAGAAGTAACTGGGGATATAATTTTGTCATCCATACAAATTTTGGGAAGGCTGCTGTCTTGATGACAGTAGAAAACATGAAATTATGTAAGTACTAAAACTCTCCAGGTCTCCAGTCTGAAGTCAATGAAGTTACTCTGACTTACACTGCAAAACTGATATTAGAATTTGACCTCATTTTATAGGAAGTATGTGCAGAGAAAATACTGAATTTTCAGAGATACCAAATAGATCAGACTGCAGAGTTAAATTGTCTCCCCCAGACTGAGGGACTCTTGTTCACTGTACAGCCAACCAAGATTTAAAAAAGGGCCTCTAGTCCCATGTGGGAATCATTGTTTGGTTTTTCAAAACCATATAGCTTGTAGAGATACTAAAATAAATCATTTTAGAGCAGTAACTTAATTCAGAGTAAAATAATTCAGCACTTCATCCCCAGGTTTCCAGATAAGAGCGACTAATACTGACTTTCCAAGCCACTGACTTCTCTAATGCCAATAATATTTCCCAATGACTGAATATGCCATGAATTAATATCTTCCTTTACATGGCTCTGTACAAACAGCTAAGAACATGAAGAAAAAGTGAGAATGACAACATGTAACTGTGTACTGGTCCACAAGAAGCGCTATGAATATACTAAGACAAACTAAACGAAACCAGACTTTGATTTAGCTTTTATCTTCATCACAGATCAGATTCACAGGGAGGGTTTTGAAGGCAGGTAACCAGGTAGTTTTGCCTATTGCCCAGGCAGTGTGGGCCAGCTGGTCCCTGGCATCCCAGGGAACCAGAAGCCACAGGGACTTCCTGGGCTGGCAGGGCCGGGCACCACCAGTCGGGGCCTGTCCCACCGCCCCAGCCAGAGAGTGGAGCAGGCTGGGGGGCAGGCAGGGGCAGGCCCAGCCATAGGCATTGGACGCCTCCCTGGGAAAGGGACGAGGCCAGGCTGGGCCATCAGCTCACAGGTGGGGGCCAGGATCAGGCCTGGTGAAGGCAACCAGGGCCAGACAGCCTCAGGATGGTGACAGGTCAGGCTGAAGCCAGGCCAGGAAATCAGTCCGTGGGTCAGAGTCCAGATCAACAGGATTCGTGGCCAGCCACGTATATGGCTGTGATGCAGCAGGAGCAATAAGTAGCTCAGGTGATATATTGGTAGAGCCTCAGCTTCAAATCAAGTGAAGGGGGCTTGGGCCTGTCTGAGGCCTCCCCAAAGTGCTGCCTGGGAGCCTTCCTCCAAGGGAACCAGAGGAAGAGGGCCACACTCACCTGTACCAGCTCTAAACTGGCCCTTAGCCCTGGGAGCCAGACGTCCCACAGGGGAGATGTTCTCAGCGCTCTGACACCTATGTTTGAAGACCTCTTTACACACATAATGTTGGGGCATGGTAGAAAGTTTTCAGCTGCTTGTATGAAAATTTAACAGATGGACTGGTGTTATTGGCAGAGGTCTGTGTTTCAGTGGTGGAAATGAGTAGTGTGGAGATTCATCCTTCTGCTACTCAAAAGGGAAATTGAGTTCTTTAGTCTGGTGAAGGAGCAACCAGCAGCAAAACAGGGAACTGAGCTTCCCTCAGCATTTTGAATGCACAAGAGTGGAGTAAAATGTATTCGTGAAAGCCATAAAAGAGAAGGCTGTAGTGGGTAAAACAGAAGACGAAGAAGGCCTGGATGGGTGGTGCAGAAGTGACTTTGTCTTAGAGATATTATGAAACAAGACCTATTAAAGCTTTAGGTGGGACCCAGCTGAAAAGTCGGACGAAGGACCCAGTCATGGGTAAATACAGAGAAGCTGCTGAACCAAGTGACAGTGACAAGGTTAGTGGTGTTTTTCATTGCTGCTGAAGGAAGGTTCATAAGTCATTATGAAAAGCTACAAACCATGACATGGTTTGCTACAAAACATTGAATGGGTGCATACTTTTTAAACAATGATTGCAAATGATCATACCATTAACAGAATTTAATATCACTTAGATGCAGGCTGGCATTTTTCTGCTGTCTGTATATGCAAAAACAACTTAGTTCCAGACATCTCTGGTTTAAATTCAAAGAATGTGACAGAAAACAACAGTCTGAAATCAATGGCTGTCATCCTATGGAAAGTGATAAATACATTTCCCTTCCAAGAGACTGTTTCTAAACAATGTTTTACTATCTGTATGGAAAATAAATGCAACTCATGGCTAATCTGAAAATGCAATTGACTCGTACATGCGGGACTGACATTAATTTGTTGGTATTTACAAACTTAGAAGTTGTCTCTGATATACTGCAGTGCTAAGAAGAAATCAGATGCATTAACAGCTTGAGACACATGCAAATGACACATTTCTCTTTACGATATGGTAGCAAACAAACATATTTTAAATAAGAATCCATACTAATTCATTCTCTAAAGTAACTTGATTTTACCAATAAAGCTACAAAAATTTACATAAGCCTACATTCTCTTTTATATGTATGGTAGGCAAGTTTAAAAAGTGCTATTCAATTAGAACATTATCATCTACTTCACTTTGCATTGGGGTAGGTAAGTACAACTGATTTAAGATCATAGAATTGTTTAGGTTGGAAAAGACCTTTAAGATCATTGAGTACAACCGTAAACCAAACACTTCCGAGTCCACCACTAAACCGTGTCCCTAAGTGCCACATCTACACATCTTTTAAATACCTCCAGGGTTGGTGACTCAAGCACTTCCCTGATGATGAATTAAGTCTGTGCATTTATCACAAGCCTATCTGTCAGAACCAGCCACGTATGACTGATGCTGAAGGAAGCAAATGAGCTGACAAAATGGCAAGAATTTGGAGGAACTCCCGCAACAGTGTCTGTTTCTGTTAAAAAACATTTGTCAAGGGAGGCTGAAGTTTGGAATTAGAGCTTTTGATTAGTGACCATGGATTCAAACACTTGGATTATGTCTTTTGTGGGGTTATAGTTTCAGAATGCCTTGGCTAAATCATTGGCTTGAAAAGATCTTACTTGGCTTCATCAAATGATGACTGCATTTACATTGAGTTTTTGAGATATGGTGTTAACCTTTTAACTTTCTCTCTGGCTTCACTCAGATATATAGCCAAAGGCTATATCAGGAATCTGATTCTTACTGAGGCTCTTGATATTAGGTGGATTTAGCTGCGCAGCTATAAATCAAAGTGATAGTTGCTTAAATATTATCATATACAGATTTTGGCTAATCATTTAATCTCAGTGGTTGTTTCTTTTGTTAACTTCAAAGGTATACTGCTGGATTACAATAGTATTGTTAGTGGGGCTTTCTACACAAAAGAACTCGTTATGTTTGCTTCTGTCATTTACAGTTTGAATGCCTGATGCTTCAAGGAACATTATAAAAGACATAAACTAGAATGGTTGTGCCGCAGTACCATTCCTTATTATCTGTATCTCCTTCCACATTTGTTATTACTAAAGAAATTTACTGTCTATGTGATCATCTTATTAGCATTCAGCAAATCCTCATGGATATTTCCTGCCTGAAGTCATGACCTGAGCATTACTACAACAATTGAAAAAGAAACACAGAAAAATAGGGATAAGCGGCAGTTTTAGACAAATTCAGGAGAGGTTGGGGAAGTTTAAAGTTATGAACAATTTAGAGAGACTAAATGTCAGGACTTCCATTGTATAATTAGCAATATTTTCATTCTGAAGGGAAAAAAGTTATAACTCAAAGCATATAGTTTCCAATATGTGCATTGAATTAGTGAGATGAGCCAAAGGGGCTCTCTGAGGTAACTGAAAAAGCTATCTGCATATATTATGTCTCTGCTGCACAAAGTTCCTTCACTGTGTGAGTCATCAGCCACTGGGAGGTCTTAAGAAGATCTGTAGCAGGTTTTTTCTTGAAAGGGTGGGCTGGAGAATTAGAGAAACATAAAACCTAATTAAATGTAGCTGATGCTATACTTAAGTGTGTTCCAGCATTCAACTAGACTTTACTGGATTGAAGAGACTGCTATCTCAGAGATATGATGACATTTTCACCACCGTATAATGCAGAGAGATTTATGCTCATTTTAAATAGTTTAGTCTGTTTTTTTGGAAGCAGTTGAAAGTCCTCCATTGTAAGGAACATTTTCCACATCTTAGTTATCCTTGTTATTTATTTTCTCTAAATCTTCTGTAATTTATTTCCTACTATTCTTGAGGCTTAGCCATTAGAACTGGACACATGACTCCAGTTGCATTAGCATGGATACGATTCTTTTGATGCAGCCTGGCATACTGTTGGCTTTCTGGGCTGCAAGCATACATTGCTGGATCATGTTGAGTTTCTTATCAACCAATACCCCCAAGTCCTTCTCCTCAGGGCTGCTCTCAATCCACTCTCCGCCCAGCCTGTATTTGTGCTTGGGATTGCCCCGACCCAAGTGCAGGACCTTGCACTTGTCCTTCTTGTTGAACTTCATGGTTTGCACAGGCCCACCTCTGAAGCCTGTCAAGGTCCCTCTGGATGGCATCCCTTCCCTCCACTATGTCGACTGCACCACACAGCTTGGTGTCGTCAGCAAACTTGCTGAGGGTGCACTCAATTCCACTGTCCATGTCACCGACAAAGATGTTAAACAGCGCCAGTCCCAGTACTGACCTCTGAGGAACGCCACTCATCACTGGTCTCCACTTGGACATCGAGCCCTTGACCACAACTCTTTGAGTGCGACCATCCAGCCAATTCCTTATCTAATGAGTGGTGCATCCGTCAAATCCATGTCTCTCCAATTTAGAGACAAGGATGTCATGCGGGACAGTGTCAAATGCTTTGCACAGTCCAGGTAGATGACGTCAGTTGCTCTTCCCTTATGCACCAATGCTGTAACCCCATCGTAGAAGGCCACCAAATTTGTCAGGCACAATTTGCCCTTAGTGAAGCCATGTTGGCTGTCACCAATCACCTCCTTATTTTCCATGTGCCTTAGCACAGTTCCCAGGAGGATCTGCTCCATGTTCTTGCCGGGCACAGAAGCGTGACTGACTGGCCTGTAGTTCCATGGGTCTTCCTTTTTTCCCTTTTTAAAAATGGGGGTTACGTTTCCCCTTTTCCAGTCAGTGGGAACTTCACCAGACTGCCACGACTTCTCAAATATGATGGATAGTGGCTTAGCAACTTCATCTGCCGGTTCCCTCAGGACCCATCCCTCAGGATGCATCTCATCAAGTCCCATGGACTTGTGCACCTTCAGGTTCTGTAGATGCTCTCGAACCTCATCTTCTCCTACAGTGGGCAGTTCTTTGTTCTCCCAGTCCCTGCCTTTGCCTTCTGCGACTTGGGTGGTGTGGCTTGAGCACTTGCTGGTGAAGACTGAGGCAAAAAAGTCATTGAGTACCTCAGCCTTCTCCATATCCCGGGTAACCAGGTCTCCCATTTCCTTCCAGAGAGGGCCCACATCTTCCCTAGTCTTCCTTTTATCACCGACATATCTATAGAAGCTTTTCTTGTTGCCCTCGATGGCCCTGGTCAGATTTAATTCTATCAGGTCTTTAGCTTTCCTAACCTTATCCCTGGCTGCTCGGACAATTTCTCTGTATTCCTCTCAGACTACCTGTCCTTGCTTCCACCCTCTTTAGGCTTCCTTGTCATGTTTGAGTTTGCCCAGGAGCTTCTTGTTTATCCATGTAGACCTCTTGGCATTTTTGCCTAACTTCCTCTTTGTTGGGATGCATCACTCCTGAGCTTGGAGGAGGTGATCCTTGAATATTAACCAGCTTTATTTCTTGGGCCCCTCTTCCCTCCAGGGCTTTATCCCATGGTACTCTACCAAGCAGATCCCTGAAGAGGCCAAAGTGTGCTCTCCTGACGTCCAGGGTAGTGAGTTTGCTGCCTCCTCGGTGCCCTCTAAGGATCTTGAACCATTTCATGATCACTGCAGCCAAGGCTGCCCTTGAGCTTCATGTTCCCCACCAGCCCCTCCTTGTTGGTGAGAACAAGGTCAAGCATAGCACCTCTCCTCATTGGCTCCTCTATCACCTGGAGAAGGAAGTTATAGGAGGGATGCTTCAGTCCCTTAACCATCTTCATGGCCCTTTGCTTGACTTTCTTCAGTAGCTCCATATCTCTCTTGTACTGGGGAGCCCAGAACTGGACACAGGACTCCAGGTGTGGCCTCACCAGTGCAGAGTACAGAGGAAGGATCACTCCATTCAACATGCTCGCAATACTTCTAATGTAGCCCAGGATACTGTTGGCTTTCTTTGCCACAAGGGCGCATTGCTGGCTCATGTTCAACTTGGTGTTCACTAGAACCAGCAGCTCTTTTTCTGTAAAGCAGCTTCCCTGTACTAATCTCCCTGGAACTTACAGAATTCTTAGCCAGGTCATTAATCAGATACAGGAAAAACCCCTAACTTTAATACCTACTGTTGACTAGTTTTCTGGATTACTTATTGATGGAATTAAAAGTATTTCATTATCATTGAAAAGATACTTATATTTAAGTGTAAGTGATTTAGATATACTAAGTAATAGCAATAACTAAAATATATGGTGCCCACAAATTATCTGAATCTTTTCTGGATGGACACATCTGAAGAATAGTAATGAGGAAATGCTTCTTTACTAGCAAATATTTTCATTACGAAATCTCACAACGATCACTTGTCCCCTGGTCCTAGGCAACATCTACATGCTTCCAGTAAATGAAATAAGTGACATGATCTTGAACATCATCAATAAGAAAATGTTTCTCTGCTATGCTTCCTGTTTTAAACCTCATACATACACACAGCCATTACTGGGATGGCTCTGTGCTTGAAAAAGGTCTATCTTTATAGGATAAATACCTTATTGAGAATCTGAGCAAAAGAGACATGATGATGAAGCTTGTAGAAATCCATTTTGGAGAAGCCACAGTGTAGTCTGCTTTAGTAAAGGTTTACATCCACACTTGAACAATTTGTCCCTGCAAGCATCCAGAACCCTGAGCAGTGGTGAGTAACACTTCCTGGTAATTTTTGTGGGCTAGGAGACTTTCCTCACTCTGAAGTAATAACCTGGCTTCAGTTATTCAGGTCTTTGTTACATCTTCTGAGGTATAACAGGACATTATAAATGAGCAAGAATCCTTAAGTACTCAGGAAAATCCACCTGTTGCAGCACACTGCACTATTTCTCTTCAGCAACACAGCTTAGCACAAACTCTTCAGATCTGTTGTTCATTGCACAGACTTCCCTCCAAGGGGAAGAACCAAGGTTAGATTCTTATCTCCAAGCACTTGCTAACTAGAGCCCAGGAAATCTGAGAGGTCAACTAACAATGATGAAAAACAAGACTAAGAATTTTACTCCTCCGATGCAATGAAGCTATCTTCAAAAATGTTAAAGCTTATTTTTGTGCTGTGTGAGGAGTGATCTCCCCATTGTTTTTAAAAGGACATTGTAATAAACCAGGCAAGTCTAAGAGGAGAAGTAGCAGATAATAACTAACTGCTGGAACTGCCATATCTCAGATTGCCCGAGTTTTCAGCTTTCACTCATATCACTCTATCAGCTTTACTGGGAACTTTCACTTGTGTGAAAGGACAATTAGGTGCATTGTTATTCAAATCTCTTTCAAACCTTGTAACATAATTATCAAAGGGAAAATTGTGACTCGCCATTTAAGAGTAACTGCTACAACAGATTCAGTTATGTTTTGCAAGGCAGAACTTGTCTTACAAAAATCCTTAACTTGCCCTCTAGCTTCATTTTGGTGTCAATAGCAAGAATCAAAACTATGCTATGTACCTCTACTCAGCATTATATTTAACACCTGGATAGTGTCACAACCAAACAGTCCAGTTTGTTTGATTATACTGTCATGTACAATCTCATTTGTTGTTTATCTTATTTTTGCTGAGCATACCTATGTTTATTTATCGTACCTAGAGACTTTAATTTAAGCCCTGACATTGTTGCACTGTGTGCTGTACAAACACACAATAAAAGCTTTTGTCTCACAGGGACTGCCATCTAACTACATACAACAGGCAAAATGTTCATAAGGGAATGAAAGGCATGTGATGTGAGTTATCCAAAGTCATACAGAAGATTTATGTGAGAGCTTGGAACAGAATTCAAGTTTGCAATGTCCCTGTTTTATTCTCTATCTTCTGGATCCATATGCCTCTCCACATAGGTCAAAAACTGGGAAGCGATTGTTTTCTTCACCATGATCTCAGTGGATGTTTCTTTGTATCAAAGACATGGGTTTTACAGAATTCCATTTGCCTTTCGACTTAATAGTGGAAACCAACTAGAAATCTTCAGTAGGATCAGGATCTTTTTTAAGTCTCGTATCCAAATTAACCAGCAGAATCCTGGTTGCTTAGGATGTTATTGTTTTGTGTTGGCCGGTAAAGTGGTTTTATTCCTTATATGATTAGTTGTGACGTCTTCATTATCACTTAGATGGAACGTGTTTTGACTAAGCACAATTTTTGAAGACAATCTTCTAGATTCATAAACAGTGTGACTTATATTAACCTCTCCCACTATGCACATCTGCATATTTTTTGTCAAATACAATATTCTAAAGCTAGACAGCCTGATTCTTCATCCTTTCAGTTCTGAAATAACAGAAACCCAATTTAAGTCACTTATTCTGCTGACGGAATAGTATAAACAGATCTAAGAAGTTGCTTGTTCCTTTGCAAGACGTTAAGATATAATGGATAGATTTTTACTGTCTGGTGCTGATAAACCATTTTTATATTCATTACTCACTTAACATCACTCACTGATAGGAAACCCATGATCTCTTTACTTCGTAATATTGTTCCTTTTGCTATGTACCCAGTTAAAATACGTCTTCACAGTCCTTTGATTTAACACTCTTTATGATCATTATATCAAGTCTCCTATCAAACAAGGCAAAGTTCTAAGCAAATATTGCATGTCATTTCAGTAGATTTACTTCAGCTGCTTGTTCTCATAAATGAAAAAAATACAGGTCCTTGTAGAATCAAAGTCTGTGTTAATCTTCTGGAAAACCATTATTGAGAGAAATGCATTTGTGTTCAGTCGAAGCCTATACTAGTTATTTTTAACCTGACATCAGGAGCACAATAATATCTTTTGCTTTTGAATGTCTGCATTAGCAACATGGAACTTACCATAATTATTTCAACTGATTCATTGCTAAGACTGAAAAGCCTGTTTTCCTGAGTTAAATTCTAATCTGCCTTATGTATTTTCCTTTGCTTTTGGGGGGAAGAAACAGAAGTATGAAAATAAATGGCTTTCCCTGACTTTGGTATTGCAGTCATTTTTACACATTGGTCTCTTAAATAGTACAGGAACTAGTCAAACAAAATTCTGTTGTCTTCAGTATGACTAATGTGCATAAACCTAAGCTTGAGTATAATGTTTATAGTATCTAGGCCACAAGTTTCAGAGTTGCTGTTGATGGACAAGAAATGGAGGCATGCAGGCCATCACTGATTTTCTTTCTTTCCTCAGTTCTTTCAGTGCTTTGACTAATTTGCCTTCTCTTTCAAAAAGCAGAGATCATAAATCAGGAAAATACTTGCATATGGTACCTGCTTTTAGCATGTGATTCAAACCTATTGGCTTCAGTCGTTCCGCTAGAAGTAAAAGGCAGACTCTAAAGTCTGGCATAGTCTTTGGTCTAATCTTGTTTACTTGCATAAAGTCATGTTTCTTTAAGCAGAGTGGGCAACTGCTTTATTTCAAAATCCTCACATCTGCCGTACCCTGACCTGTACAAGTTGTGTCTCTGCTCTCAATTAGTCATGCTTGCAATTGCTGCTGCTGGCTTTCTCCTTCAAGCCGCACAGACTTCAACCAGTGACCCAGAACCCTTGTATCTGCAATCACTACACCTGCTACTGACACAGGTGGTTCTTCTCTGCACTGGTTATGCAGCCCTGTGTATTTGGGCTATAGCTCCCATTTGTTGTTCTTACTACAGAATGGGACTGGGTTGCTCCAGCTGAGCCAGAAAGTGCTCATGGCATCCACTGGCCTCAGTGAGGCTTGTAATTCACTTTGCATCCCAAACCATACCCATCCTCCTCCCCACTCTTACTAGAATTTTCCAGGATAACTGACATAGATCAATTGCTTGCGCTTAATGAAAAACCTAGCTGTGAACTGGATTCTGTCTGTGACTGAACACATCACTCAGTTTCACTATATTCTATATTACCTATATATAGCATAGGGATATATTATATACTCTTTCTCTTTTGGGGACTGTTATGAGAGCTAATTGGCCTGTTTAAACCATTCTGCATAGTGGATTTCATTGAAAATCTACCAATATTTGGAGAACTAGCAACATCAATGCTGTTAGCTAAGAAAGATGTGCATTGGTTTCTTTTAAGTGCAGAAGAAGTAATTTGTGCATGTCCCTCTAACCTCATACTCTTCTTGATGAGGGGAAGATATGAGTCCTGGTGTTTGTCCCAACAGCTTATATATGAAATAGCTGCAGGATAAAATGCCTGAACAGTCTTTAGAGAAGGGACTGGAGCTCAAGTCTTCCTCCTTTGATCAATTCTTCTAATCCTAAGCACTCATTTGCAAAGCCATATCCACTGTGTTTCCAAGTAGTTTTTGAATTAGTTTTAAAAAACAGAGCAGTTTCACTAGTGGGTCCTGGTGCTCTCCACTGCAGAAATCCATATAGCTTGATAGTTGGTGTGCTCGTGGGAGAAGATCTGCCAGACCGCCAGAAAAGAATTTAGCTCCTGCTACCAAGCTACTATAAAATCTGAGTGTTATCACTGACTTATTTTGCTGCTGTCTTCAGGAGACCCATTTCTGTGCAAATGATCTGACAGTACTTAAGTCTCATGGCTTCACAGCCATGTGCTTGGAGGCACTGTCATGTACCTTAGATTTAGGTACCCAAATAATGCAGAAATAACTTTTTCATGGCCTGAAGTTTCAGGCTTTAAGACTGCAAATATCAGTTCACCCAGAGGTAGTATTTCTACATGATACTGCCTTGAACTGCCCTGTACACAGTATAAATATATCCTAGTTAGATGCTGTAGTACTCAGGATGGCAGCACTTAAGTCTGATGACAGCACTTTGTTCTACCCTGAATTTCAGCTGTCAGACAACTTAAAGAGCACATGCTTCTCTATGGCACGAACTGAAAAAGGAATTAAAGGTTAAATGTTGTTTGAAAGGATGGTGGTTCTCCAGTGGTAGTAATTCTGAGTCTACACAGGACAGGTATACAGAATAGTAGGTTATGTCCAAGTATACGGGTTGGGGTTTAGAACAGTGGGAACTGAAGAATATATGGTTATGACTGAATACTGCAAGCCATAAAGATGCTGAAGCCAGCAACACAATTGCTTCCTGATTAATTCTGAGGATAAGGTTAAGGCTAGTCACTAAATCCTGCAAGATAAATAGGAAAACAATGAGGAATGGCGCTGTAACTGCTATAACCTAGATGGCTAAGTTTAGGATCAGTGACAGAATGCGTAAATTCGCTACCAATAGCGTGGTAAGGTACAAAACAAATCTATGTTCAGAGTTGGGTCTCGTGTTAGAGTTCAGTTATGGATGGAAGTAGGAATGAATGAAGTTTTAGGTTGATTGACAGGTCATGCAAAATACTCATCAGTAGGATAAGGATTAGTAAAACACAGCCAATGGTTTTTATGTGAGTATATGTTACTGGATCAGCATATAGACTTAGTTGCAGTGTAGGATTTGAGTTGGTATTCACAACAGCAGGGACCAAAATGATTGCTCTTCTGATGGAGTCTGCAAAACACTCAAGCGCTGCGATGAGGGCGAGTAGGTTGTAGAACAAGTAAATAATGGTCCTCTCAGTGGGTCCCTGAGTATATGCATCCATGAAAACTGAGGCCTAAAGGAACCCAGTCCTAACTTTAACAAATCATGAGCCACATCCCTCTACTTCTGCAGTCTCCATCTTGCCTCACGAATACTGCAAGAATCAACAACAGTTATTGCCCTTCACTGCCTGCTACTCAAATTCTAGTTGCTATCCTATCATCAAGCTGTAGCCTAGTATCCCACATCTGCTTCAGAAATACCCATGAAAAGTTGCCCAAGTGAGTTTCAGTCCTCATCTTTGTTGTCGTTTTTCACCTAATCATAAACTGAATCTTTACCACCTTTCTACTAATCCCAAATCTACTCTAAACTCGACTTGAATGGCAGCTCATCAGTACTTCAGAAACAGCAACAAGTTATATGACCATAGAGGTGTACTGTGTAGTTTTGAACCATGGCACCACCTTAGCCATAATCCAGCAATTGGCACCAGTGCAACTGTTAATTTTAAATTGCATGCCAAAGCCATTACCAGCTAGCATCCTAGATTGTGGGTCTCACATAATCCAGCAACTCAGTTTATGAATATGGGTGATAGTACTGTAAAGGTTGGACAAACTGTGTTAGGTTCTACTGAAATAAGACCAGACATAAGAATCAGAAAACACTGAATTACATCCTTCATCATTTATTTAATATGGACATCCATAAAGCAATGGCAATCTTGGTTCAACTATTCAACTGTCTTTTTCACTGGATAGTATTTCTGAAAAGTGAAAAAACATCCATTTTTTTAATAATGTTATATATTTTTATGTAGTTTTTTCTTGGTTTTTTTGTAAATATGCAAAATTTTTATATATGCAGCAAAACTGCACAGCAATCAATAACTTCTTAAGAATGGAGTAACAGATAACAATTTGTAGATTTGTTTCGGCACCTAGTCAAACCTAAGTAAGTCCTTCATTCTGTGTACCCAAATAGTGCAAATTTTTGGGGTCCGAATTCACTGCTGATATAATAGAATTGGAAGAAAACATTTGGCTTAAAGCAACTATAATTCAAAAAGATTAGCTGTCTCATTTACTGTAACCGACTCTGCTAAAAAGGGAAGCTGCCACAAAATCGACTGTCCATGCTGAAACTCATGAGAACAAGGAACATGACAGCTGAAAAGACTATAATGAAAAAGGTGCAATAAAGTAGATAGGTCTGGGCCAACTGTATTATGAATTTATTGCAAAGGAAGAAGGAATAAAAGCTAAAATGTGAAAATACTAAGTATTTGATTCATGTGAACTCGCATAATCCTCAGCAAATCTACTTATGTCCAACTGATTAAATGTTTAAATAAAACCAATTTAAAATCTTGGTTAATATTACAAAAAAGTGATGCAACCTGTTTATTTATGTCAGAACACATCTAATCAACAAAATGCAGGTTACAGACAGCTCAGAATTCACATTTTTTTTGCAGTTTATAACTTGTTTTATTTAGTTTTTTATTGGTCAACTCATCAGCAGTGTATTTCCCAAGCACTAGACTATACACATGTTGAGCCTTGTCTCTTGCAATGTTTCTCACACATGCTCCAGCTTCACAAGGTTGGGGAATCTAGGCCAGACATGTTTTCTTTGCATTTAAATCAAATGAATATCTGTAAAAGTTTTGCTTTTATTTTTATACTCTACTGATAGTGGGTTTATGCAGTTATTAAAAAATTACACAGACTCCAAGTATAAGTCCAGTATTTGCTGTTGCATGAGTGATGTCTCATTTCTTGCATGAAATATAAATGTGGCACAATTTTTCCTGTAACTACAAATAAAATAGCTTAGTTAGGAAACCAGTATCAGTGAGGACACTGTGTATCCCTTTTGTGTCAGGAAGACTAGTTAGCCTGGACCAAGTACCTCAGTGATGGGGTGTTACTGCATTTGGAATGTAAAACCTAAATCAGCACTTCAGAAGCAAGAGAGCACGGCACCACCATTTTCACTGCTATTTCTAAAATTGTCTGATCAGTGCTCTTATCAATCAAAAGAGCAAATCAAACACTAGGAATTTTTAGTAATGTGTCTCTGACATTGTGTACATCCACGGTATGCTTGCATCTCTAATCCTGTAAGGCATTCCCCTCTTCCCCTCATCTCAGAAAGGGTGCAATAGCAGAGATCTGAAGAAGGGCAACAAGGAAGAACAACATGTGGAAGAGCTACAGATTGGAAATTACTAGATAATACAACTGTAAAATCATGAGCAACGTGGAAACATTACATAAGTACGTATTGCTAGTGTACAAAAACTAAGGACATGAAAAGAAACTTACAGGAATCTGTTTCCAAACAGAAAAGGTGACTTTTTGTGCAGTGGGTATCTGAGCTGTTGAGTTAGAGGTTATTTAGGTAGTAAAAGTCTGTATGGATTTATAGGAGGATTGGTCAAGTTCTTGGATGAGAAATCTATTAATGGTTTCTACAAACATAAATGTAGTCCCTGAGCTGAAAGTGTAGGGAGGGTGGAGAAGCACCGTTGAGAAGCAGCATATTGGCTTGCCTTGTTCTGCTGCTGCTCCTGAGACACCTGCTTTTGGTCTCTGTTGGAAGCAGTCCTGGGTTTGGTCTGACTTTATGTAGTTACGCTGTTCACACTAAGTACTAACTTAGAAAACATGTACTAGTAGTAGTCAAATCTAAGTAATTTTTGTTAGCAAGTCCATGGAGCTGTTGAATTCATTATTTTTTTTGAATGCAATTAGAAAACCCCACAGAAGTGGTTAACTGGACCAAATACAGGATGGTTCCCCAGGACTGTATTAATGGAATATTAATTGCTTGCACTTTCTGAGGAAAATTCATGGAAACAGTGAGGCTAGCATATAGAAATATGCCTTAACTACCTGAACTAATTTGAAGGTATCATAAGCTTGTGGCAGATGGTGAGTTAGGGAGAAGAAATGTTCTTATTTATTTTTGTTCACTGGTAGGCTCTTATGTAGCTCTATCAATTTAGTAACAGCGTGACTCATACAAAAATTAATGAACATAACCTGACAACAACCTTCTGAGGCAAGCGAGTACTATCATGTGGTATCTGCAGATCTCTGAGGTGCAGCATTACCCTCCATTGTCTCCAGCTACAGGCATAGATAGGTTCACGACTAGAAGCGTGGATTCACTTTCACATTCACAGAGAACAGGGCATAAGTCATAATGATTTTTTTGTGGACCTTGCTGGTGAGGTTGGTTTCCTGCAACTGCACAAACCTAAAACTGCAAAAAAATGATCCCAGCTTTGAGGTGATCTGTACTGTAGAGCGGTTCAGACACTGCTCCTTTAGATTTTGGAACTAGCACAGAAAGTTGCAAGGCACAGGGCTATAGTCAGAGAATTTATTTGTTATTTATATTTTTTGGCACTGTCCTGTTACTGACTTTTATTCAGTCTTTCTCTTGGGGCCCTTTACCATGGGAAGCTGATGATTTTAAATCCCCCCAACAAAGACTCAGAATTAACCTCAGACTACAGGCCTACACAGTAGATAACATCTGTAATGGCAGACCTCTAAGGCACCTAACCGCCACGTTTCAACGAAAAACTGCAGGGGTTAGCGTGTGCTGGGTGACTGCTGCCTCCCCACCTTCAGCGCGAGGCGGCCACTGCTCGCCCCTCCTCGGACCCCCTTGCGCCCCCTCGGCCAATGGCTGACGGCCAATGGCTGACAACGGCTAACAGCTAATGGCTGTCAGACCTTCAGACCCCAGCGTCCCCCCCATCCTCCTCCACTCACTGCCTTGCTTTCTCTGTTGTGTTTGTCCTTTGCTTTCTAGTCACTCACTCACTCGTACTGTTTATTTGTTTGGGGTTAAAGGACGGACGGAATGAGGGCCTGGGAGACTGACTCTACTGTTCTCTAGTGCGGATAGGGCATGAGGTAAATAGGCAGCCTAAGGAGGGTTTAGCCTTTGGCCGTAAATACACACAGGAGCCGTTGCAAGGAGCAGGGCAAGATGCAGGTGTGATCTGAATGCAGCAGTGGAAAGGAGGGCTGCGCGGCTACCTGACCTCTGCTGGTACTGCACGAGAGACTGTGCAAAGTGGGCCGTGTTTTGCGGAGGATGCGGTTGCCTTTGTACTTCCTACTAAATATCATCTGCCTCGTTAGAAGCCTTATATATGACAACCGTAAATGTAGATGGTGTGTTAATGTCTGCCTAGTCCAGAGGGGATGTTTTGTGACTGGATACACAAATGTTCCTAAAAGTGAAAGCTCAGTTCAGAGTTTTATTTTGGCTTCCAGTGAACTGTGTAGGGAAGGGAAAGTACACATTAAAACCACTGACAAATCTTGGTTAAAAACGTAAAAGACTAATACATTTGACACAAATTGATTTGGTAAGGCAGAATGTCAGTATATTTTAATAAATCGCTACAGACTGTTGAAGAAGGGTGTGGCTCCCTTCCCAGCTGCACATCCAGACTTTTTTTTAATGGCAATAAAAATCCATAAGGAAAAAAAGAGGGAATTGAATGGTGCGTTCTTTGAGCTTAATCTGATAGGAATCTGTATTTGTGACGGACAGTAGCTGTGGCTTTTAGCAGAGTCAGGATACATGAGGTGCTCCGGTTCTGCAGATGGGGCACAGTGCCAGATCACTAGAAGGATACTATCTGCGTATCAGATACTTGGAGAGCACATACTCCACCAAATACAAATAAATTTACCTGTCACAATCCGTTATTTTGATGTGTGAAATAATCTCTCAGCTTTTATATGCTTTTCTATTCTCTTTCCTCTCTCATTTCTCTTCTTTTGCTGCTTCACCTATTTCTGCCTTCTATTTTCTGTCCTTTTTTTTTTCTGTATGCCTGATGTCCCACGTCATCTTGTGCTCAGCATGTGTGGAATGAGAATTACTTCTGTCCAGCATTAACACTGTTCCCTATTTTAGCTTGGATAATCATTGCTATTGCTCACGTTTAATCTAGACCCCCTTACATTAACTGGGGGGTTTCATTAACTATGGGAGCAATTGTACCCCCTGTAATGCCTTAAACTGAGCTCCCTTCCCTGGTTCCCAAGAATTCTTCATAATTGCTTCTACCACTTCTGATATGAGAACCATATATACCTGCAAGAAAAGTGAAACCTTCTGTACTGTATGTGGACTTTAGAACTGGAAGAATCTGAAATATACATGCTCTGTTAAGAGATACTGAAGGAGGAATGAGTGGGATGTTGCATGTTTCCTGGGAGGTTATTCCAACTGTTAATAGGTGGTCTAAGGAGTAACATAGCCAAGAATGGGTGAAAAATACAAAAGCAGCAGACTGAAGGGAGAGGACAGAAGACAAGATTAACTGGGAAGTGATTAATAAGATCTTTTGCCTAAGGAGAAAATGAGAGGAGTAATTTCCCCTGCTTTGTATGTGTAACATTTAGGTGCCTAACCCGATCCTCTATAAATAAGCTTGATGCTCAGGCAGCTAGATAGCTCCTTAATATCTATTCCCTTTCAGGTGTTTGAATTTGGGTGGCCAAACAACTCAGACAAGAAAAGAAATTGGTCATTTGAAAATACCAGAATCTCTGTTTTGAAACTGAGAAAAACAGTACTAGCACTCCATGGTGATGTTGAACAATATTGGCCATGCATTTAATTTTTTCTGATTTAATCCTTGATGTAACAGGTCCATTAAAAAATAAAGCCACAGATTTAAACCAAGGTTTGTTTTGTGCCGTTGCTTCCAGTCAAACCATACGGATACAGCTAGGCATTCTAATGAATTGATTACTAACACATTCTTTGTGCTAGAGTAAATACACTTTGCTATCTTAGACTTACAACAAGTAGATAAGTGATGGCATTAGCAAATCACGATTTCTGTCTCATTCATATCCTCTACAACATTTTCCCCCCAACACCTACAATAATATCAGGTTGTACCAATACACCTACCTTCTTTTGTGTGTGTACTTATTCACTAGGCAAAAAGAACAGGTACAGTGACTCTGTCAAAATTCAATACATGCCTAAAAGTCAGCTATCATACAAGCACTGAGAGAGCAGCTTTCTGCTGCCAAGGAGTTGGAAAAAAGCTGATTTATCCCCATCTTTCATTCAGAAAATTGCTTTCTAATCAGTTATTTTTCCTTCAACCAATTACCCATTTTTCTAGAATTTGTCAGAACTTTCCTTCTGAAAACCTTACCCTTCTTTTGAAAATTTAGCTCATGGGTTTAAAAGTTACCTGGGAGGGAAAAACCACCAATGTGTTCTATAAATCTCATTTCATGAAGGACTAGACTAAAGCTAGATTCAGTGCCATATTTCAGAAAAAAATCAAAGGTCAAATACCAACATCAATAAGTTAGTCTTTAGTTGAAACAGTGCTTTATAATACCCACGTGTACATAAAGGTCCATCAAAAATAAAGCATTTCAAGCACCTCTGTGATTCCCAAGAGCCCTTTATTTGTGTAAAAGGAAGGGTATTAAATGGTGAGAAGTGACGCTATATTCTGCTGCTGAGAAGACTCAGTAAAATAAAAGATTATGAACGTATTGTCAAAGATTTAATTTCACAGTGATAGTCTGCTTCATAAGAATCTATATAAACATACCTGAAGAGAAAAATCCATTGATGACCTCAATGCAAAACATGGTAAGGCTGTCCTTTTTTTATGCTGATCTTTCATTCATTCTTTTAAAATTTCTTTTATTTCTTCTTTTATTGAGAAAAGAACATACAAATGTTTTCATTACGTTGGCACACTTTATCTTGCCACAAGAGGACAAGCTCCACAAAAATAATGCCACATCATATTAATTTGGGACAGTATCAGCAGTGTCTGCACATGTCTGGTACCTCATAGTATTTAAAGAAATCAATCGCATAACCAACCTTTCTCTGACATATACTGCCTGAGATGGGATGCTTGCTATAAGGCTGAGTTAGTGCTTTTGCTGTTTGCTTTTCTCTCCTTTTCCTCACAGTCATGCAAGTATGGTTTCAAAGAATGAATAAAAGAGCTATTTGGTTTCTTACTTTTTTTTTTTAAGAGCTTAATAAGATTCTCATGAGGTGCTAATAAAGTGCAGTTTAAAGAGTACTGTATGAGAACTGCAGTATAATGCTCAGAGAGTTAAGAGATATGCACATTGCTTATCAATAAATAGTTTCAAGTGAGTCATTAAGCCTCCAAATTTGTGCCAATTTTTCTAATAGAATACTTAAAAATAGCGGTTCGGTAAGACATCCCTTCAGCATAGAGAATCCCTAGGCTGCTTAATGCTTTTGAACTTATTTCTCTCCACCCTGCTTTTATGGCACAGTAAAAAAAGGTATCCCACTGCTGAGATCGCTTTCAGGACACCGTTCAGCATAATTTAGACTGCTGTGAGATTGCTGAAGTTACACTGGGGACAAAAGCAGCACAAACCTATTTGAGAGAGAGAGAGTAGTTATGGATACTTCCCTTCTGCTATATCTTTACTTGCGTCTAGTGCTCATGGGGTGAAAGAATTAAACACTGTCTGTCAACTTCATCCAGCTACAATCCTGTTTTATTTCCATGTTGTTACTCCAAAGGCTAATGCAGTCCAGGGAGTACGTGGAAGAAAAAAATAGAGAGGTCAGAAAAAGAGGTCATTGATAGTGATCTTGTTTCCTTTAGACTCAGCTCTGAACTTGCTCCATCTTCTTAAATGCAATTAGATAGCAATATTAAAATAAATAAAAATTACATGATTGGTATAATACAAGTATGAAATGTGCATGACCCTCATTTAGAAGAAAAAGTTAATTGCATCTCTGGAAAACTAGACATTTTTAGCTGTCCAGAATATAATAGGTTATGAAATTAAGGGGAGAGTTAAGAAACCCCTAATTGTACAACAATGTAGCACACTAATAGATCAAAGCCTTTCTACAGAGCAGTTCAATATTAATGCCATTTGCCTACAGATGAAAATGAAAGATGATTGCAAAATCAATCAGAACATTGATTTTCCACCATTAAAAATCTCTGGAAAGTAGGAATATTGAATGAGATCATCATTTAAAGAATCATTTGATTCCACTCGTTTCTCAAGAGCATTCATTTTTGTAGCCTAGCTTGGACCCTCCTTCCCTGGCTCAGTGAGTGAAGGATTTTATTTCTTTTTTCTGTAGAGGACCTCTGTAGGTGAAACTCTTCAACAAGTGCTGTAGCAGAAGATTGTTTTTAAGTATGTGAGTTGGTGATACCAAGGCATGCCTCAAATTAAGCATGTGTTTTCAGTACTTTGCTCATCTGTATCCTAAATATTTATTCCCTGGTAAGAACATATATTAAGCGGAGTGGCTGAGTGTTTGATACAGGAAGACTGGGATGATGACTTCTGAGTTCTCCTCCTGCCTCTGTCACCAATGAGGATTTTAGTTCTGTAGTGAGTAGAGTCTCGATGCAGAAGTATTGAGTTCAAGGTAGTCCTATCAGCTATCACAAGCCTTAATAATTTGTGTTTGGTATGAAAGGAGATGATTCTAATCAGAGATTAAATGAAAAAATGAGGCATGTTGGATTAGTTTGCTAGAAGGCAGACACAGAGTTAGAAGAATAGGCCTCAGTTATCCTGCACCTCCTATGCTTAATTTTCTGAATCCTTTTCCTAGCTCAACAACGTAAGGCAGGAGGGAGAGACCTGGTGGCTAAATTAGAAGAGGAAAGATGGATCTTATATTCGCAAGTAAAGTAAGGCTTTGCCTTCAGACACAAATTCTTCCACTGAAATTGATATCGCATGCTTAATGCAAGACAAGGAAATGCACTTCCTTTCCCTGTGTGTTCCTCCCACAGTGGTCACAGTGTTGGCAGAACTGAGTGCTTATACTGCCAGTGCTTTTTCCTGGAGACCTGCATCCTTGCTAAGGTCTATGCTTCTGTGTCTCTTAACAAGCATAACTACAGAAATAATCAAACTAATACCAAAATGTATAGACCTGGCTTCATTAAGTTCTTTCTCCATATATCTTTGCTAGAACTGAAAAAATCTACTATCACTATACTCTCTGATAGGCATGTTAATAGGCATATTAGTATTGCAGATTTCTGCAAACCACTCTTGAGCAAAACCTTTGTTTAAAACAGTTTATATGGGATTTATTATTTTTGCCCAGTCAGTGTATCTTAGGGTACTTTTCTTTATTTGTTGACAATGGAAGATGACATGAATATACCACTTTTAATGGAATTTTAGTGTTCTTAACTGTAACAGAAAAGTCTTTGGAATGGAAAACTCCTAACAAGGAGGAGTGCTTTTCTTCATCTAACTTTAAAAACAAATTATGTAGCAATATTAACATGGTTTTTCCCTTGTCTTTGATCTCCCTGAGATTGTTAACCTTCTCCTTAGTTGAGCAAGCTACTAGTTTTCGTCATCCTTTTTTCAGCTTTGTATTGAAAAAAGAGAGTGGCACAATTGATGAGGAAGCAAAATTCTTCATAGCCAGTGAGGACAATATTTTCCTAACTTTTGCAGAAAAGCATTCAGATGGCTGGCTTTTTTGAAAACTAAGGAAAAATTACTACAAATCTTATTGGAGTGCATTACATCTGAAGTGTTCCCTGTGGTGCTTCATAAAGCTATTTTAGTTTTATAGTATAAGACTGAATGCTGAACTAGAGTTCAGTGGAGTTCATCTGTATATTCTTTAAACAAGAAATGAATTCCTCTTTCCATATTAGTAAAACTTAGTTCTAAAATGTACTGGTATTAAAATCTCTGTGGCGTGCTAGATCTAAACAATTTATACAATTTGTACTGGTGAAACCTTCATATTAAGCAAGTAGCTGTAATTATAATAAATAGTAGTATAATTATTACAATATGAAAAGCATCATCTTTGGAAAACCAGAGCCATTCTTTGCTTAACGTCACACAAGTCACAGAGCAGTCAGGCTGACAAGATCTGACTTACTGTATCTCTGACAATTTATTTCTCTATTCTGAATGAACGCAATTTTAGTTCTGCAAGCTTCTTTCTTAGAAGAAGCACACTTAAGTATATCTTTCCATGTTTTTAATTAGGCCAATCATTTATTAATATCTTTGTACATATGGAATGAAGAGAGATGGTGATAGACAGAAATTTTTGTGACTCCAGTAAGTAGTTATAAATGCCAGTAAGTAACACATTTTTGGTATCAATTTATTTTATGAGCCACCTAACATGGAACACCCCCCCCTCCTGTTTAATAGCTTACTTTTTCTCTGTAATAGACATGGTGTTTAGCATTTATGTCTGTTTTAATGATAATATATGTATGGCATCAGCTTTATTTCATGTGCAGCTCTTTTCAGTTCTTGTTATTATTATTTGTAATGCACAACAAAAAAAGAAATATAAACATGTATGCACACAATCTTTTCTCTTCAGGACCACTGTCTTTGCATTCAGATTTCTTAGCTTTTTTTCTTTTCATGGTACTAGAAAAAGTTGTAATTCTCATTTGGTTATTTTTCACATGGAAAAAAAATCTTTCCTGCTATCTGCTGTTGCACAATATATTGTAATTTTTTATTCCCAAAAGCAAAGAAAAGAAGACAAACTTTTAAAGCACAACCATCTATAAGAAACTGCATATAAGATCTGGCAGTAGATTACAAGCAAAGCATCGGGAGAGAGCAGGATATGTGAAACAAAGTGTTCTGTCTGAGAAGAATGCTTTCTGAGTCGCTAATATTTGGGAGTGGCACTACAGAAGCTGTAATGTCAGAGCATACACGTATGGTACGTCACATTAAAGAGAATGTGAATTATATTGCAGCTACGATGAACCTGAAGGATATAATGCTGTTTATTTTATATTTAAGCAATTGAGCCACAGTCTGAAGCATAAAGTATATGACTAAATGAGGGCTTCAGCCATAATCTAGGGAGGAGGAAAAAAAAGAGGTATTGTGCAGCTGTAGTGTTTCAAACAGGTCTCATAACACAGGAGCATGTGCTGTACTGGGCAGGGCTTATGAGAGTGAAACAAGCACCTGTGCCTGCTGGTAAATTCATGCTTAGACTATATTCAATGCAAACTAGCAGAGAGATTACAGGTGGCAAATGATGTAATTTATGTGAAATGAGCTAGGCACAACACTGTCCTATCTATAGGTGGGTGGAGCCTGGTTTGTGTAATGTGCCAATGCAGCACTAGTGTGTTTGGAGAACATTTCTCAGCATGAGGCAGCAGCCGAACAGCTGTGCAAGAGCAGCGCAGCTTAATAGGTGGAATTTTTTAAGAGACCAAATAGAAATGATTGTGCTGCAGGTCACTCTGGTAGACATATGGCATACCCTGTGGAAGCATGGCTGTGCCTAACATGGTGTCGTTGGACATGTTTTCAGGGAAAAAAGATTATTCTTAAAGGAGCTATCTCCTTTTTCTATAATGACTGCTGAGAGATCAGTATTCTGTTATTGTCAGCTGCAGCTTTTTATGCCTGAGCTGGTGCAGACACTAAACAATACCCAAAAGTCTGCAGTATACCTCAGATGAATTTGAGATGTAGAGGAACATTTAATTGCATCTAGAACTTGTTTGATTTTCCTTGTACCCAGATATGATAGTGCTTCTTAGATGTATGTTCAAAGGTGTGTAGGTGTCCTCTGCTTCTCTTGCTCTGCTTTCATTTCCTCCCTCCATTCTGGGTGACACTTGCAATAGTATTTGCTTGCTTGCACAAATGTGCAAGTTACAATTTGGCCTTATTAACATTCCCCAAATGACTATTTTGACCCTGTCTAAATCATCCCCAGTGAACTGATCAGAATGTTTTGAGACTCAGAACTCACACAGTAGTCCTCTGCCTTGCTGCTGTGTTGGTGTGCTACTAGGCACCAGCTGCAGGGTGAGATCTGTCATCCTTTAAACAGGAAGCCTGAGTGTTGCTACAGCTGCTGTTGCTTGACAAAGCAAAAATCTGAACGCTGCACAATCTTTTATAAAAGAAGTACGGAGAAAGTTCCTTGTTTTTTGTTGTAGACTAGCTAATGTAAGGAAGATAATTTTGGAAACTATTTTCCTTCCTGAAGATTTAATCCTGTTTCACTAGGTTTTTTCAAGCTGTATCTGTCCATGTAGCAATGGCTTTACCATCGTACTTGGGATATCTGAACATATAATTTATTCTGCAACCAAAAAGGGTGCTCAGGATCACACCAGTTAGACTCTGAATAATTGTTTAAGAACCTGTACCTTAACTGACTATACTTCCCTCTAACATATACTGTAATGCCTTATCCAAATTTGTGTGTGAGATATTGTGAGGTGCGTAATCACTGCCATAGTTACATACAGAGTTATTGCATTGTAAGTGTTTTCTCATTGCCTTAGGGATATCTGGAAATGGAAAGACGTGATATGGAACATATTGTCTTCTCTTTGATTCTATTTGATTTTTGAAAGGACTTTGGCAAAGAAGAATTGACATGATAGCTAGACCTTCACTGCTTTGAGAAAAATGGTTGGCTAACTCATTAAAAAAATTAGTGTATGTAAAATCAATTTAGTGAGACTGCAGAAGAAAGAAAGGTCAGCTGCTTAGGATCCAAGTGAATTTGTAGTCACAGGTGAAAGCTATTCAAAATGCCAAAGAAAGCTGCATGTCCTAAGATAGATTTTTCTCTTCTCCTCAGTGCAGATCACCACTCATTTACTTTTTCACTTAGCTATTGTGAAGCTGCTGAAGTTATAATCTACAGGTTTTTAAATGGTATATAGCAAAGGGACATAACTTAATACTTTTAAAATATTGAATAATGTGTGTTAATGATGCCTTAAGGTACTATGCAATAGTATAAGTACTTTTGACCATTTCCAAAATAGCAGATCTGATTTATATTTTACTAAATGATACCATGAGCCTGTATCCCCAGAAATCTCCTCCAGGTGCACATTCATTGCTAATAGGACAGATGAGTAATAGAAGAGCTGAAATCTGCTGTCCCCTCTCTCATTAGCACCCCAGAATGGTGCAAGTAGGCATGACAAAGGGGCAGCCACACAACTTCTCCATCCAGCTTATAACTGCTTTTGCTGGACCTACCCCCATGCTATGTTAACACATATTACTGTTTTCATACTGAATGTATAACAACAGTTATATATGATTTCTGGTGACCAGCTTTCCTTTTCAAAACAAATTAACAGAGAAATGAGAAAAAAATCCTTATTACCTGGATGCTGTAAGAATCCAGTATCTCTCCTAGCCAAAGTTCTGGCCTTAATACAGAGGCAGTTGTTACTCTGGAAGACTATTTTTTCCTGTCAATAGAAAAGGGCAGTACATCCATATTCTGGTGAATTCAGGGTGTTTGATGCTGTTCTCTACCAGAACTCTTGTTTTATCTTCTGGAACCAGTCAAGTAATGGGGCAACTTGGAAAGTTTTTGTCCTTTCTCTTGTAGGAGATATACATATAAGTTGAGTATCCAGCTAAGTCTTCATAAGCAAGTACTGTTGTGAAGTAGGAATAGATCTGTAGAGTGAAAAGGTTGATGCTGAGGACTTGATATTCACAGTGTCTTTCAAGGGTTTATTCAGGCTAGCTCTGCTCTGGTCCTGTGAAATGAATGTCCAATGGCATATGTTCCACTTTAGCCTTATATTTGTAAATCTTAGTCTCAGTGGAATCAGAAAGATCAGGAAAGATCTGCATTTCATTTGACAAACCATATATTCCATAATTTCTATAATAAAGTTACATTCAGACATACTAGAATTATTTTCTAAACTTGTAATCAGGTATTTAAAATAGTTTTGTGCCATTGTATTTAGATGTTTCCTGCTATTAGGACTACTTTCTTATCCTCAAAAAAACAAAAGTAGAAAAATCACTATATTTTAATGCATTTTTTGATGATTAAACTTCAAAATAAATGAGTGAGATGTCCAAGTGTTTTCAAGAAAATTAACATAGTGTCTTAATCCGTTGAAGTCAGAATCACCAGATATGGCACAACCTTTGTGACTCTCAGAACGTGATTTTTCCATGTTGCCTGTAACTTCTTTGTTGATGCCCATTCAGCTATCAAAGATGCTTCCAAAGAGCTGAATTCATCTTTTATCCTGAATACCCCCAGTAATCAGAAGTGAATGCTGAATTTTTAGAAGGTTAAAGGTAGTGCAAGTAATGCCAGGCTACAATGGGAAATGTCTGCTGTTGACTTTTCTAATAACTTTCTGATTTCCCACTGAGAATGGTGCAAGTGCATTTACTGGCACTTCTTACCATTCCAGTGTTTCACCAATCATTACAGAAGCTTGTGATTATGAAAGGTGAACTACTTGTCTGATGGTGATAAAACACTTCAAGGAGATTCTTGCAAGTTGCAGTCATTTAGGACAAATTCATGATATAAGCACTTCTTTTTGTGAATGGTGGAGTGACGGAAAGAGACAACCTGCAAATGTGATTAAATTGGACTGTCTACTGATGCACATCTATGTCAGTACCCTTGGTGCCCTAAGGGCACTGCTTGATACTGTAACAAAGTTGGTCTTTGCTGCTAAGATAGTCCTACACCTCCTCTGTCTCTCTCATTTGTCTGCACTTGCAATTTCTTTGGTACTTACACCGGCTCTTGCCTGACCTTGTGATGAGTTAGTTCATGCAGCTAAACCAGCATATAGTCATAGAATCATAGAATCGTTTACGTTGGAAAAGACCTTTAAGATCATCAAGTCCAACCGTTAACATGACACTACCAAGTCCACCCCTAAACCATGTCCTTAAGCACCGCATGTACACGTCTTTTAAATACCTACAGGGAAGGGGACTCCACCACTTCCCTGGGCAGCCTGTTCCAATGCTTGACAACCCTTTTGGTGAAGAAATTTTTCCTAATAACCAATCTAAACCTCCCTTGGCACAACTTGAGGCTGTTTCCTCTTGTCCTATCACTTGTTACATGGGAGAAGAGACCGACACCCACCTCGCTGCACCCTTCTTTCAGGTAGTTGTAGAGAACAATAAGGTCTCCCCTCAGACTCCTTTTCTCCAGTGTAAACCACCCCAGTTCCCTCAGCTTCTCCTCATAAAACTTGTCTCCAGACCCTTCACCAGCTTTGTTGCCCTTCCCTGGACACGCTCCAGGAACTCAATGTCCTTCTTGTAGTGAGAGGCCCAAAACTGAACACAGTATTTGAGGTGCGGCCTCATCAGTGCAGAGTACCGGGAGACTGTCACTTCCCTAGTCCTGCTGGCCACACTATTTCTGATACAGGCCACGATGCTGTTGGCCTTCTTGGCCACCTGGGCACACTGCCGGCTCATATTCAGTTGGCTGTCGACCAACATCCCCAGGTCCTTTCCACCAGGCATCTTTCCAACCACTCTTCCCCAAGCCTGTAGCATTGCATGGGGTTGTGACCCAAGTGCAGGACCCAGCACTTAGCCTCGTTGAACCTCAAACAATCTGCCTCGGCCCATAAATTCAGCCTGTCCAGATCCCTCTGTAGATTCTTCCTACCCTCAAGTACATCAACACTCCTACCCAACTTGGTGTTGTTTGCAAACTTACTGAGGGTGCACTCGATGTCCTTGTCCAGATCATTGATAAAGATACTAAACAGAACTGGCCCCAATACTGAGCCCTGGGGAACACCACTTTGTGACCGGCTGCCAACTGGATTTAACTCCATTCACCACAACTCTTTGGGCCCAGCCATCCAGCCAGCTTTTTACCCAGAGAAGAGTATGCCCATCCAAGCCATGAGCAGCCAGTTTCTCCAGGAGATTGTTGTGGGAGACGGTGTCAAAGGCTTTACTAGAGTCCAGGTAGACAGCATCCACAGCCTTTCCCTCATCCAGTAAGTGGGTCACCTTGTCATAGAAAGAGATCAGGTTAGTCAAGCAGGACATGCCTTTCATCAAGCAGGACCTGCCTGTCATCCCTGAAATAACTCATTATTTTGCTGGCTGTTTATTTCCTTGGACCAAGTTAATTTAGCTGTAATGTTAAGCTAAACTTAAGTCTCCAAGTTTGCTTCTGGATGCATACAACCTGAAATGCTTCAGTTATGATAGCTTTCTTTTTTTCTTCTAGCATTTACTTTGATATGACAAGTGGATTTTAAACATTCTGAAATATTGTTTGCTTCATCAGCCAATGCAGCGTTATAGTATTTGCACTTTAAGGTCTTAACATTCTTGTCACTTCTCCTTTTCTTAATTTCTTAATCTCAAATTTCTGTTTAATACTTTTCTTGTAATATTTGTGACCCATTGTAAAAACTAATCCCAGGTACATGGATTGGGGATGTTATCTGGATTTATTCTTTTTCATTTTCAAATATATTTGCAGAGAGGAAAAAACATGTGCATCCTTTCTTAATAAGCTGAGCTGTATTAGTTAAAACATTACATTCTGTGGTCTAGGATAAGAGAGTTTATTTCTTAAATGTTAAGTAAAATGCTGTACAGCAGTAGATCCAGTTATGATGACCTGATGTCCTGGTTTCGGCTGGGATAGAGTTAATTTTCTTCCTAGTAGCTGGTATAGTGCTGTGTTTTGGATTTAGCATGAGAATAATGTTGGTACCACACTGATGTTTTAGGTTTTGCTAAGTAGTGCTTACACTAAATCAAGGACTTTTCAGATTCCCATGCTTTACCGACTGAGAAGGCTGGAGATGCCCAAGAAGCTGGGAGGAGGCACAGCCAGGACAGCTGACCCAAACTGGCTAAAGGGCTATTCCATACCATATGATGTCATGCTTAGTATATAAACTAGGGGAAAGCTGGCAGGGGGACTGCTGCTTGGGGACTGGCTGGGCATCAGTCGGCAGGGTCATGAGCAATTGCATTGTGCATAACTTGCTTTGTATATTCTTTTATTATTGTTGTTGTTATTATTATTTTATTTCAATAAATTATTTATTTCAATTATTTCAATTCTCTTCTTATCTCAACCCACAAGTTTTCTCACTTTTACTCTTCTGATTCTCTCCCCTATCCCACCAGGGTGGGGGGAGTGAGCGAGCAGCTCTGTGGTGCTCAGTTACCAACTGGGGTTAAACCACAACACCTGAACACAAGGAATAAATGAAATAATTAATAACAGTTACCATGATGAGTCCTGAGTGAGAACAGGCCTAGCTAAGAGCAACCCTCAAGGGTTAATTATCTGTCAAGCTTAGAGTTTATCTTTGCAGAGTTCTAGAGTTTTTGTAAAGCAGTGATGGAAAAAGACACAAACTGGCTATGTACATCTCTGGGCCATGAGAATTCTTTAGTTTACAGTGTGTTTATGTGATCCTGATACTTGGCCAAAAGACCAATGTTATGGTTATTTGGAAAGTGTACATTGTGGATCATATCTTACCTTTAAGAACTTGGTCAGGGGTGTTAGAGGTAGAGAGACATTTAATAGTAAATGTTTTCATTATACTTGCTGTAGGCCCTGTATCCAGAAGTGAATCACATCCTAAGTTGGGCTGCAGAATTCTTCCATTATAGGCAGTTCTGTGAGTGGAAACGTAGCTATGTGAAGGTAATCATGTTTCANAAAGAAATGGACCTGTTGGAGTGGGTCCAGAGGAGGGCCACAGAAATTATCAGAGCGATGGAGCACCTCTTTTACGAGGACAGGCTGAGAGAGTTGGGGCTGTTCAGCCTGGAGAAGAGAAGGCTCCGGGGAGACCTTATTGCAGCCTTTCAGTACTTAAAGGGGGCCTATAGGAAAGATGGGGACAGTCTTTTTAGCAAGGCCTGTTGTGACAGGACAAGGGGTAATGGTTTTAAACTAAAAGAGGGTAGATTTAGGCTAGATATAAGGAAGAAATATTTTACAATGGGAGTGGTGAAACACTGGAACAGGTTGCCCAGAGAAACTGTTGATGCCCCATCCCTGGAAACATTCAAGGTCAGGTTGGACGGGGCTCTGAGCAACCTGACCTAGTTGAAAATGTCCCTGCTGATTGCAGGGGGTTGGACTATATGACCTTTAAAAGTCCCTTCCAACCCAAACTATTCTATGATTCTGCTCTCCACTTTACCCTCTTTGTCTCTTTTTGGGGAATTCAACATAGTTAACTGTGTGCATCTTTATTCTGCTGTTGAAAATCAAGATGACATAATTGAAACAAATGAGTATGTTTCAAGTCAATTATTTTTATTAATGCTATCTGACCTGTCCATACTCAAATCTTCATTTAAATTGATGTAAAACATTTTTACTGGTAAATATCTGCCGACATTTTCAGTCTGTAAATATTACAGAATAATTCAGAAAAAGAATTATGGCCATGAGAAATGTGTTGATCTTGAAAGAATAGTGAGTATATATTGAACATCATACTGGAATTGAATATGAGAGCTATAGTTCTATGCATTGTGTTATTTTAGAAACACACTTTCCTTATCCCTGTTCAAAATTGAATGAAGTTGTAAAAGATCTAGGACTGCTGTGATTCATGAACAATCTGAAATCTAAACCATGTAAAAGCAGGTGACATTTAACTTCCTTGAAAAATTATTCTAAAAATGACAATGCAATATATATTGCATATATGTAGCCATTTTATATAGAATATATAAAAAGAGAATGTGGAAAAAGAACAAAAGAGAGATTGAGCTAGGAAATTCAGAGTTCATTTTCGGTGTTCTGCTCTGAGCCTCTGGTGTTGCTTTATGTGAAGAGATTTTAATCAAAATCAGATTTTTCCTGACATTTTCCCTTGTGGATTTACTCTTTGTTTCCACCTGACAGATCCTTTGCAGCCCTGATTGATAGAGCTGAATTCTGAAGCAGGCAGCTATAATCCAGATGGAATCTCTGGTTTTTCTTCTCACCCTGCTGCCTTTCTCTCAGCTGTGCTGTCTGGGGCATTTCTGCAGACAGACCATCTCAACATCAGAACGGAGTTCTGCTTAAAGGCAAGAACAAAAAATGGCAACTCTGTCAAGTGATTAATCTGCTTTCTCCATACAGCCTCCATATATAAGGAGACTCTTTTCTCACCAGTTTTAATGTTCTGTGAGGGAAATATTGACACTGTTTAGCTCTAAGATTCCAATTTAATAACTGAATGACTCTTTCAAGGTACTTAACCCTTTCCATTGTATTTTATCGAAAATTTAGGCTCTTGCAGTCGAGTTCTCTTGAACATATCTTAGGTGCATACTTTAAGAAGACAGAGGTAGGAATGTGTATTAGCTCCTGTGCCTCATCCTTTTGCCCAACTCTGCCGGCCTACTCTGGTACTTGAAAGCTTTTGGTGCAGTTTGTATATTATCAACTTTAAGTGTCATTTATATTGCTGTATTTCTGAGTATATCTCTAGAGCGAGCTATTATCAGAGCTTTCTTTGATGAAAGTATCTGGAGATTCATGTTAAAACATTAGTTTATTGTGGGACTTTGGTATGCTGGGTGCATTATATTCCGGCTGAATATTAGAGATAGCTTAAATTTCTAGCATTGCTTCTACATGTCCTTGAAATAGACTTTTCCTGCAGTGAGTCCAGGTGTTTCTTAAAACATTTTACACCCCCTCCCACTCAGGCTGGCTTTGAGTCTGCAACTGCTCTTCATTGTTTCCAACATCAGGGAGTGATCGCATATATTAAATAGCAATGAGAATAAAAAGAGACAACTCCCCGAATAGAGAAGTGGAACACAGAAGACCTCAGAAATAATAGAAAGTTATGCAGTTAAATTCCTTTTATGAAATTGAATTCACATGTCGTGACCCATCTCAATCAAAACCTCAGATGGCTCTTTATTAAGCAGCATTTCCATGAATACCATCTGAACATGTCTGAGTGCAAAATATCACAAAACAAAATTATCTTTGAGGCAAAGTCAAAACTATTTAATGGACAAAAAAGCTTTGCTGAAGTAGGTTGTTGCTAAATTCATGTCTTCTGTACTGCAGGAGCCAAGCTGATTCAGAAAGCAAATTTAAAAGGAAATTCTTTAACCATGGAATGGGACTGAATTCCATGAAGTTGAATATGTTAAGTTATGAAGAAGCAAAACAGTGGTAGTAACCATGAGGAGACAGTAACATGAAAACATGCTGTACGATTGTTGTCTTTGCTATACAGAGGCCACTTAACACCAGTCCAGATTGAAATGAGTTATGTATACTCAAATAGCAGTAAATTTTAGCAAAAAAAGGGACAGGCTTAAAATAATTTTTAAAAATCTGCTCTTTATTTTAAAATATTTTGACACAACTTATGGTACTATCATATGTTTAATATGTAGTGCCTTTTATTAGGTCCTAGTAAAGTATTTTAAAATAGTTTTTAATATAAACTGATTAACTATTAGAAAAAAGTCTGAAAAGATAATTTATTAAGAATCTTTTATAGCAAATAGAGCATCTATGTTTGGAGGGCAGAAGATGGGTGGATTATTAGTAGTGAATTTTCAGCCTCTGTTGTTATTAAACCCAGCAAGTTCTACAGTGGAATGAGGTCTTATTCCTCCTATAGCCTAAGATGTGTTTTTAGTTATTAAAAAGTTCCAGTAACAATAATCCATTCTGAAGAGGCACCACCCTTGAATGTGATACCTACCTCCACATTTCATCAGTGATTTTATGTTCTGCCTGATTGCAGCATCAAGGTCGTCTGTGTGGCTTGCATTTAAATACTTTGTTTCCTTTGCTGCCTTTAGATAGTAAAGCTAATATTTCATTGGACTCTTTAGATTATTAAGTGATTTAATAAATATGTGCTTCTTTTTTAAAGCAGTTTCCTGCAGCATCAGGGAAGTTTTCTGTCAGAAGAATAGGATAGTTATCTCAGTGTGATTAGATGCATCAGGGGTCACATTGTAATTAGGGCCAACATAAGATTTTTGCAACAAATGGTATCAAATATTACTGCTAAGAAGCTTGACATAGAAAGATCCTCAGATTTTTCCATGGAGTGGACTCAGGTCTTTACCCCTTGCTATGACAAATCCGTTCTCCAGACACTGACTTACCTCAGGAAGTATGAATGGTTTTAAAGGGGATGAATGGATATGAAGTGGCAGCAGCCAGCAGCCACTCAGGTTCTTTAGAATAGGGGAGTCAGTAAAAAGATGTATATCATGAGCTATAACCAGTCATCATCCCATAGCTATAGCCAATTCTCAGATTGGCCCTGAACTTTTTGCCTAAATGCTAAACCAAAATTTCACCTTTTCTAGAAATACCTGTTCCTTTTGAAGTTAAGAAAGTTCCAGAAATTTATATGGTCTCATATACATAATGTTTTATTAAAAAAACTTTTAATTGTATGATAAAATAGCAGTGAGAGATGGAGATAAATCTGGGATTCTTTCTCTCCCATTTCTTCCAGTTCAGAATACAGTTCCAGGATTCTTTCCTGACATTCTTCCAGCTCATTGGATCTACTTACTGAGAACCCACATGTCCCCAATCAGTGTGTGATGTTGCACAGCTGGAAGTGAAACGGCTTATTTTCTCTTTTAGATACTTTTTTACCATTCTTGTTTTAAATTATTTATTATTTTCTACCTTCTAAATTCTAGCCAACTCCAGCACTTGTGATTCAGTCCTGCAGTGCATGCAAGAGCAGATTCTGTCTGGTGACAAACTGATTAAATTTCTTGTAAAATGTGCTGGGCCTCAGTTTAAGTGGTGTCTGAAATCAGGTGCTGTTTCTGGACATAGATTTAACATTGTGCTGTAAAAAGCCTGAGATTTAGGCCAGCTTCTTCCAAGCTGCCACACACTGATTTTTATTATTACAGAGCTATATAGTGAACTTTACTGATATAGTAATATCAGTATTACTTAAATAATGGGCCTTTGGAGGAGTTTAGCTCAGAAATAGGCACAGAAGAAGCACCTGCAAGCGGACAGATGCTGCTATATTCTAGAGCTTGTATTTGGAACCAGAATCCTGTTCTGCCATTCTACCCTATTCTAGTCTTGGAATTTTCTTAGTGGTATTGCATGCTGTTTTATTGGGTTTAAAATATTACAATATCTTCTGGAAGATGAAGTAATTCAAGACATTGGTAAAATAACCTACAAGAATTACTGTGCTAGAAGATACTGCCAAAATATTTAAAATTTTTACATTAGGAACAAAGATTTTTAATTGTGTCAAAACATTTTGTTACAAATGCTTGAAAATATTTTGAAGTAGCTATTTTCACTTAAAAAAATAATTTGGAATCTAAAGATATGCAGAATACAGCCAAATTAGGAATGTCATACTTCTTCTGAGATATGGTGAAATTTTAGGTGTTATTCTTAAGTGTAGGGTAGTTTTTGAACCTCCTTTACTAGAACCTCCTTTGCCATTAGTTCTGGCTAGTGTAATCGGGAGGAAAGAGGACACTGAAAGAAAGGGTAGTTTTAATTTTGGCTCTGAGTTACTGTGAACTCAGAACCTTTTTGTCCTAGTTTTTGCCAGCCATTGACAAGGTTGGTAGTACTATTTATCTAGTCTGTAAGTATTCCTTGAGGACTCATTGGGTAGTATGTGTACAGAACCATTGTAATATTCAAAAAGCCTGTGAAGGAAATGTAAGACTGGAACTTACTACCAGAAAAGCTTGGATGTAATTGGAGAGGCCTTACCCTCCCCTGTGGCTGGCAAGGAAAGGAAAGCTGAACATTGGAAGAAGCTAGAAGTCATGAAAGCTGTTGTGGGCAGGATTGTTTTCCCAGACTACAGCAGACTATCTGCCTGAAGTTTAAAGACAGAGTTTGCTGGAAGCTGTGAAGTAGAGGGCACCACAAAGTAAGGAAGTATTCTTCCGTGAGACACTATAAGATGACCAGTCTTGTTCCAATAAACTTTAATGTGAGTTCCCCTGTTTGGCCACTTTGCAAAATATTTTATTATCATGGCCCATCTCATGCAAGTGCTGAGCATTCTGGGATTTCTGAATGAAAGCAAGTGCCAGTGCACTTGATGATGATGATATTCCTTCAATTTTAAATAGCCAGTACTTTACATGAACTTCAGTCAAGTCAGTATTTATGGAAGCCCAAGGAAATCCATCAGCAGGGAAAGAAACATTTCTAGATGTGCTTCAGTAATTTTCTTTCCTTTTACTTGCGCTGTAATTTTACAACATGGAGCTGAAGTATCATTTTATATGGAAGCATATTTATAACTGTGCTTTTTACTGTAGTACTTAAGGGCTGATCAGGAACATGCCTGCATGGTATCAGGCATTCAATGGAGATACTGCCCTGATATAAATGGAAGGACTGCAGCAGCTGTGTGGCCAGAACAACTGTGGCAGCAGTACTCACCACATCTTCCTTTAAGAAACCAAAGCCATGTTAGGGCTCCTTCCTCCTCCACTCAAATCCCTCCAGTACCTGAGTATTTTGCAAAGCAGAGAATAGGTTAGGGTTCTTGTCTTGAAGGAGATACTATCTGCTTAGACTAAAAGGCACAGGGGAACATAAGCAGAATGGGTAAAATGGGGAGCAAATTGTTTCCACAGCTTTGTGGATGGAAGGATGGGAAGGCTGAGGTTGCTGTGGAACAAAGGTGAGGCTGTTGGGGAACAAATGTGAGGGACATATTGCAAAGGAGGGAAGTACAAGCTAGAACTGGACCGGTCAAACCTGAGAGCAGCTGTAGCCAGTCTGAGGATCCTGCTGCGGGCTGCTTCTGTGGGCTCTCTGGTTGACCTGTTTTTCACCTGAACAGAGTTTCTTTCACTTCCTAAAATGTGTTACAGTTTGATTCAGCTTATTTAGTTTTTGGAGGGATTTTACATTTTAATGCTATTGAAAGCTGATGACAAACAGTTATAGCTATTTCTGTTCTTGCCAAAGAGAAAGGTTCTCTATTCTCATGTGGATACTTCACTAAATTAGTTACTCATACCGTTGCACATTTCCTGTAGGCTTCAAAGTTTGTAGGACATTTTTTCTACACATCTGACAGAGATTATTTTCAACAAGCATAAAAATGTAATAGGTTTTAAGGACACACGATCTTTTGTACTTTTATCAACAAAAGAAGTCCTATTTTTATGGTAGGTTCAATTATTCAGCTCAGTACTAAATAAACTGCTGTTTTTCTCAGCTTTATTTCATTTTAAATATACTAGTTGTAGTTAACACTTTGCAATTGGTAATATTTAATAGTAATGTTATCTATTGTATTGTCTATCATGAAGCTATAGCTGCACAAAATGTATATGAACTGAAATCTCCAAACCATAACAGAAAAGAGGCCATCTGTGATGAAAACAAAACAAAATAATGCAAAAAAACCCACAGCCTCTAAACTCAAAGCACAGAACTTCAAAACTAGAAACTTGCAACATAGTCAGAAACAAAGCAGAAGTACATATTTATCAAAAAAAAAAAAGAAAAAGTTCGCTAGAATGAGGAATTTCAGTCAGGAGAACACAAACTCTGTGACTAGACTATGACCATGCATTAACCTGTACTTTTGAGATCTAGAACACAGTTTTGAACAGCTGAAAACTGTAGTGGAAATTTTTATCCTTACAAGATATGGCAAATATGTTAAATGTATGCACAGTTCCAAAATGAGAAATTAAAATCTTTCTGCTTTTCACTTGAAATAACAAAAATACTTTACAGTTAAAGTGTTGGGTCCTCTGAAAAAAAAGGGAACAATGAATGTCTGCCTTCATCATATTGATAAGACAGTGAACACTGTATCTACAATTGTGTATTTTGATGCTGTTACCTACCTTAGAGTGTATATTCAAGAGAAAGTTTTAAAAATTACAGTCAGTGGTTGAATGCAGGGCTCCAGTGGATGTCAGCCTCTTTAAGTAAAGTAACTTATTCTGTGAACACAGAAGTAATTCTTCTGTGGAAAACTTACCAGCTTTTAAAATTTCAATAGCTTTAAAGGCTTTCTTTTTATTCTGGTGGTAAGCACAGCCACTATTTCTCCTACTAGTTATGGTGTAACAATATACTTCAGTTGCAATTTTTTATATGCATCTACTCAATGAAATACCAGTTTCAGGCCATAGATTACATCCTGGCAGCCAGGAGTCCCCATGCTAACATGTTTAAATTTGCACCCTTCTAGCTTCAAAGAAAGGATCAACGGCACTGCAGATTTCAGACCCAGAAATACAAAGTAGAACCTGGCAGTTTACACTGCATACTTGGTTCTCATTGCGAGCGAGCCCTGTAGATTGCTGTGCGTGCTCACAGTTGCCTTTCAGGGCCTTGCAATAGCTCTTGGCCTCCTGTTGCTCAGGAGGTTCTCTGCACAGGACCTCGCCAGCCCTTTGCTCTTACCATCAGTTTCCGTTGCACAAATACTCCTTGCTCGCTGCGGGAGATTTACAGACCGCATTGGCAGTCAATTGTGAAGTATGTTGGTATTTGAGAATTCTGAATGAATGGCATACAGAACAGTTAGAAAGCTGTAAAGAGTCTAAAACTACCTCTGCCTATTTCACTTTTCCTGTAAGTTAATTCTTCAGTTTTGAATAGATAGTTACAATTACTTCAGGTAATCTTGTTCTTTTTTCTCAGAGATCAGCACTCTTCCTTTGCATTGAGAGAGTATACAATGCAGAACAACAGCAACAACAAAAAATCCTGAAACAACAGAGCTTGCACCTTCGGAAGAATGTGGCTATGTGGAATTTTACCAGCTGGTTTTGCTTCTGGCTGTGAATTGCAGGCTATTTGTTTGCTTCCAGCACAATGTCTCCAGTCAGTGAACAGAAATGGCAATCTTCTCCAGGGATTTCATATCCAAAACAGATCCAAAATGCCTGTTCAATGGTGACTGGAGGCATAGGTTTGTCTGCTGTCTTTTGAGATGCAAGAAGAGGGGAAGACTAGTTCTGCATTAAGTACTCTTTGCAAGTCGTATTACCCTAACCTATTTTTTAGAAAAATGGTTATATACAGTCATTTTGCCTGGGAATTCCTCTTTCAGTGCTGCCCTTCTCTCAGTCCTTTAAAAAAGCCTCTTGTTCAACAGCAGATTTCTATATGGAAAACCTATTGGGAGAGTCCCTCCAGAACATATTCAAGAGTCTGGGACTTGTTTGAGGCAGCTGAAAAACAAATATTGTTAAGATAGTATAAGCTACCATAATGAGAAAAAATGGTGAGGGGAAAGTAATCAAAATGTGAAATCTATTGTGTATTAATATGTCACTCAGAGTAGAAAGAGTGGTCTCATGGAATACCAAATGTGCTTATGAATATTGTAGCAGTGGACAAGTTTCCAGAGGGAGGGAAGAATTCTGCTGTCCTGTCCTGTGATCCAGCATGTGGGTAGACCCTTGCTGTGTGAATTAGAAAGAATTCGAAAGGTCTGTGATATGTTAAACATACTACTTAGTGATGCAATTGAAGGACAGTCACCACAAGAGAAAGCTTGTATCCAATTTATATGACACCCCCCTCTCCCCAACCACCAACCCAAAACATAACTAGTAGATTTAATAACAGCAGTAAAATGGAAAAGAGCATCAGGCAACCATGAACCAATCATTAGCTTAGTGAGTAGCAATTTTAACATGTCAGTTAATCATCCTTGTCTTTTAACAGGTCCAATACTCCCTGGTTCCATTTCCTCCCGTAACTGTTCACCTGAAGAGTAAAATTGGTGTTGTCTACTTCTTTAACCACTTACTGCATTCACCTAAAACTATATCACTTTGCAGACACATTTTAAAGGATTGCAAGCACATTGTTTAATCTGTTTGGGAAGTGACATGAGATACTGCAGCTAGCATCCTGTGCAGTCATATGGACCAGCCTTGCTTCACTGCTCATTTTATCATCTGGTTGCAGACCACAAATGTAACCTCTCTTCTGTCTCTTAGAGCTGTTAGAGTATGCTTGGCTTCAGCTAACATTCAAAAAATGACAAAAGGCAGCTACTTGATTCCAGAAAGCCATGGGTTTTCCATTTTTTTTTGTTTTAAATGAAAAAATGACTTAAAATTGCAGTGGGAAATGAGAGGTTACTATCTCCAGACACCATTCCATGTTTTTCAGCAGTGATTCAGGACCGGACCCTGTAGCTAGGTGGCTCATTCTTGGTGATTTCCTACCTCACTTGATTCCATTTGATGTGGGTTAGTCTGTAGGAAGAAAAGATATCCAGCAGTACAAGAATTCTTACCTGAAATAGGCTAGGAATACTCTGCCTCATATTCTAGAAATGTTCCTTAAAGTTACTTCTTGTCTTGTTCTGCTACTAAATATCTGATACAAAAACTCATTCAAATGGAAGAGAAACGTCTGGTCTCCAAAAATAACATACTAACCCTTAGCAGCTTCAGCAAGCATTAGTGCAAGCAGGGATGGATTGCACACTTTCAGCTTTTAATAAACAGTGGCTGACTCTGAATTTGTTCACAGCAGAATATAAACGATTACCTTGACAAGTATTGTCCCCTTTCTGGTTTGTCACAAAGACACTATTTACCCCTTCAGTATAAACCCTGAGCCACAGCAAAGAACTTATTTGCTTCTCTGTTCCAGGATTCAAATGTGTATATGACTGAGTCAACTGCTCATATACTAAAATTATTGTACCACTTTCTCATTAATAACTTGACTTGAATAACTAACTTGAAAAGAAAGAAAAAAAAAAAAACCAAAACCAAGAAAGATTTGTTTTGAATGAGAGTCTGGGAGGAGGCTGCCTGCTTGTGACCATTTAAAGTCACAGTTACACGTGTAAAATCTGCATTTTGATCTGTAGAAGGATGAAACAGCTGATTGTATGGATTATCAACAAGGTTTATAATCACTTCTTGTACACAGTGTTCATGTCAATACTTATGATACCTTTTTGAAAACTACATTCTGCATTCTTAAAAAATGAATGTCAAAATTAGTACTCATGGATACCGTAAAGAAAAAGAACAATTGAGGCAAGTGTATTGCAAGCTTTCTTTAAAGTTGCACTAACAATTTCTCATGCCTTAGATCTTCAGGGACTTGGGGAAGTTCACTTTGTGCCTTTGTCCTTCTAAAACTCTTGCTCTCTGAAACCTACAAGTAAGGAGGTAAATCAAAAAGAATTGTAGCATTGTTCTTTGCAGTGAGAATGTTTGTCCCCTGGAGTCTGAACTGAGACAGAGTTATTTTCTGCAGGTCATTGAACAAGCAGAACCCAGTGGCCTCGGTAAAAACCTCCATATCTTGTGACTAATCCTCTTAGCCGTTCTGTCTGAGTTTATCTCCTGATAGCAGCCAGAATAGAAAACAACTGGAAATAAGAATAGGTAACAGTAACACCTGCAGAAGCATAGGTGTTCTTGCTACAGGTAAGAAAAGCTACTATGGAAAAAGAGTTGGTTAATCATTAGATTTTTCCATGCATACCTGCAAGTAAAATCAAACTCTTGGAGTCCTGCTTAAGATGGGCTTAATGCAAGATGTGACAGAAATAACAGAATGCCATGCCTAGAAGTACTTAGGATGACATAGGTATCCAGGGTTCGGAACACCATCAGGTAGTAATGTGAAGCTATGCATATACCTTGAGTTACACTGATAATTCTCTTTAACTCTGTTAGCTAAACAAGTAATGGAATAATAGTCTTCCATGGCAAGCTGCCATCCATATCTGTCTTTCCTGTATTATATAATTAAATGAAAACTTACAATAAGTATTTCCATTCTGGGTAGCTGCCCATGAGTTGGAAACGGTTTTGTAAAAGGAGCATTTTAGTTAATTAACCTTCTGTACTCATGGCTCTTGAATAATAAAATTTATGAGTAATGGAATACCCAAAATAATTATTCTAATGATTGTTTCTTTCAGCAGATGTATTAAATATGTGGCAATTAAGGGAAAATTTTAAATAGATCATGATATTAAAATTAATCTGTAATCCTGGGGTGAAGTTGTTATTAATCTTCCACTACATGAGTATGAGGGCACAAATTTGTCCTTTAATTTAATGATGAGAATGAAATTCACTGGAAAGCTTTCCAAAGGAGTTTCAGATTGATTTGGGGCTTTCTGTGCTTGGGTGGCCAAAGGTGAATGACATGGGATATGAATGTTCATGCCATGCAGGGGACACAAAAGTGCAGCTACAATAGCAGTGAGTGAAAGTCTATTTGGTATTCAAAGAAATGAAGTAAATAGAACCCTAAATCTCTCCATTTAATTGAGGTAATACTATTCTCTGAAATGGACTTCGGTAAGACTAGAAAAGATGGCCCACAGTGACTCCTGATGCTGTAAGGGAATGGGAGTTTTTCTTGCTTTGTAGAGTCATTTTATGAACCCTCAGCCTCACTGAGTGGAGAAATAATGAAAGCATATAGCTAATCCACTAATCCAAGCTGAGGTTCCACACTGGAAAATTTGGTGTCATGTCAAAATCCACTGGATTCCTTCTCAAAACTGTGGTGTAATTCATTTTCACAAAGAGAAATAATTTGTTATAAAACGGTAATGAAATGGCAGGAAAGAATAACATAAGGTTGCAGTTAAATACGGAATGTTACACAATGTGCTACCTGGGAAGAGGCTATGTAGCTTCCTCATCTTCCTCCACTGATTCCATTACAGGTGCTTGCATTGTGCACATTATTCACTGAGTATTCCTCCACAGTGTCTCAGCTGATTCTCAATAGTATAACTGTATCTGCAGACCTTAAACTTGTTGTAAACCAGTGTTTCAAGCAGAGTTATTTTATTATCCCTTGTGATATCATGCAAGCTATGTAGCTGGTCCACAGAAAGACTGCTACTGTAGCATTCATTACACTAAGGGGGTAGCAAAAATAGAGTATATCTACTAGGTTATTTTGAAAGACCATTTTTAAATTAATTTAATATTCCAGCTAAAAGACTCATACAGTGAAACTCTACTCCTTCCTTTGGGAGACTTACACTGCCTAAGAGGTCTGAATATTAGAAATCTGTTTCTGACATGAATACTTAAGTAGTCTTTACCTTATTTAATCCTTTTACTCCTAGACACATTCTTCTTTGTACCACACTGATAATTTCTCTGTTTCACAACATGTTTATCATAATTTTTATAAATAGTCATTATGCTTGCTTTTAATTATTCATTTAATGTAAACATTCTTAGTTGTTTTAGAATTTCCTCATATCTGGATTTCAGATTAGTAATCATTTCAGCTGTGTGTTGCCAAATTCCTTCTGTTAAAACAAATGTCATGATCTTTGCTATTCCCAACCTCCTCTCATTTTCTATCTGCAGTTGCAAAAGATCTATAATAACAAAAGACAAGGGCCTTCTTATTGAGATTGGTTTCAGTATGAAATCAGAGACAATCTGTGTCTCATATATTCTCGCCTGCTTGTGTCTAATTTGCTGTCTGCTTTGTCTGAGGACTCTTGCTGCTTTACCTGTTTAACTCTTGCTGTATTGTTTTTTCCTTCCCTTTGAGTGTTAGTGTCTCAAATTATTTTCCTTGTAGTTGTGCTTGTAAGCATTTCCCTACTGTATTGTATTTTAAGAGTCCATATGAAGTAGTAGTCTGTGGCTCGGGAAATGTGGATTCTATTTCTAGCTCTGCCACTGGCCTGCTGTGTGATCTGAGACCTGTGATCCTATTTTCCTCTGTAAAATGAGAGTATGGACCACCTTTCTCCTGGAATCATAGATGAAGCCCTCTGGGGAATTTATAGTGGTAGGACACAAAAGGAAAACAAGAGATAAAAGAATCAGAGTTCTAATAGAAAATCCAAGAGGCAAAAACTGGGAAAAAAAATCAGACCTTCTCTTTCAAGAGGTTAAAGAGGTTAAGAGAAAAATTTAAAACGTCACAAACTTGTATTTTTCATATAGATTATTTTTAAACACTGTCCAGTCCCTAATTTCTTGAAATAGCGTATATGTCAGAATATTGCTTTAAGCCAGGGACACAGAAGCATTATTGGTGCTAAATATAACATCTGGTCTGCAAGAGACTCTATAACATAGGTTTCCTATAAGGTCCCTTTCTATACATATGCACAGTGTAAACAGCTGTGACCTTCATGCTGCAACCAATCTCAAACTAATAGGGAGAGCTGGAGGTGCAGACTCATGGTAGGCACGAGAGCACCACAGAGGTGCTGCGGTGCACCTGTGGCCAGCTGCCTGTAGTACTGAGGCACACAGTGGGTTATTTGCCACTTCCTTCATTGCTCCTTACATGCAGATTGCCAGAGGTAGGCAGTGCTCTTTGACATAAAGGTTTTCATTAAAGTTGTGAAATGTTTTACATTACTGTGAGACCTGATTTGAACTAATGAAACATTTTTGATCTTTCTAGCTTTTCTGTGCAGTTACTTTTCTAGTATTTAGTTGCTTCCATGAGCAAAGAAAAGATGATTCCTTTAGCAAATCACATCTCTATTAATTATTTTCTCCAGGTTTATAGTAAGACTGTGCATAGTACTGAGTAGAATACACCTTTTATTTTGTACATATTTCTGTGGTTCAGACCTTTTTACAGAAATATATTTATTGTATTCTTTATTAGCTAATATTCTACTAGTGTAATTATAGGTTACGTGTTATCTGTTTATCAAATAAAAAAGATACCTGGCAGAATATTTCCATTTTCAGTGGAAATTTTGAACCTGAGAATTTGTTTTTACCTCTTCAGTTTTTTAAAGTGATGATGTAAAAGTGAAAACTGGCCACTTTTGCAGGAAACAAAATGGGAGACTGGTTTCAGTTGTCAGATTAAAGAGCTTCTAGAAAGGTCTTGTGTCTTAGTGCTGTTTTGTCAGCTTTAAGCCATAGAGAGGGTGGACTCGGTTCCTTCTCAAGGTGCTGGGCACCTTCCATTCCCCCTCAACTTAGGGACTAAAAGAGTCTGTGTGTCAGGATGCTTTTTGTGGTCATGTAGTTTGACAGTAACTGTGCAATTTCAGAAGTACAAATCTATATTATTAGGAGTATTTCAACCAGCTTCAAACTAATAGTAAATGGCATATTCTATGATTAATTCCATGTAGATGTTTAAAAACATATAAAATTGTAATTTAAATGTAGGTATCTGAGTATAATAGGTTAGAATTCTAAAGCTAAAGAGCGAATACAGACAATGGTAGGTAGCAAAACAGAAAACATGGAGTTTATTTTTCCTTCCGCCAGAGCAATTATCAAATGCCTACTGTAACCACTTGGAGGCTGTTGCAGAATACAAGCACCCTGAGTATTACCAGGTTACAGCAGTATTACCCTAAACACCCCCTCACTTACGACGGGTGGAAGAGTCCAGTGTAGAAACAGTCACATCCACTTCATATCACTGAGAAACATCCCAGCATGAATCCTTCTTTTTTTGTTTATAATTGTTTCTATTTTCCTTCCTTAGCCTACCCTCTTGGAAGTCAGAAACAAATGGATGCTGATATCATCTGAAGCAGAAGCAGGCATAACCCCTGAGAATAAAACTTCTTGTCTTTCTCTAAGCCTTGGGAAGCTACGGAGCATATTTGCATTCTCTGGGCAAAGGGCTACGATGCGCAGCCTCACAAACTGCATACCAAGGCCTGGTTGTTCACAAAAACAAGACGGAAATCAGGTAAATGAGTACTCCTTTTGTGGTACATTTCTCTCTGAATCTTTTAGCAAATATTTACTAATTTAATTGTCAATGGGGAAATTAAGGTAGTAATCTTAATTGTTTGTTTGCTTTGGCACAGAGGCTCAAAGAAAAAAAGTCAGTTTAGACCAAGTGATTCTCTTAAGTATATGCTTGGGCCTGTTGCTTTGAGTGCTTAAGTTACCAGTTAATTTACACAGGTCAAGGCTTGTTCTTACTGAGTTCTGTGTCCTCTGGGAGGGTCTTGGCATCCCACTGCTTATAAGGTCATGTCAGGACACCTAGCCTCTCCTCTGGCTGGGTTTTGCTTTGGATTTTCTTTCCTTCTGAGCAATAACTGATTTAAGATTTGCTTTTGGTCACATACAGGTTTATTACTGCTAAAGAACAGTATTTTCAATCTGAATTAATCACAGAGAAGTATCAAACGAATATTAATGCTTTACAACACATCTCTGAAACAATGAGTTATTATTTCTGTGGTACAGATAAGGACTTAAAGCTGAGACAGAAAATTGCTAATTTTTCCCTGTGCTTATGCAATCTGAGAAACTTTAGAGTACCTCCTGCTCCTCTTTCTGTAGTTGTAAGTGTTCGTAAGTTTTGAAAATAAGGTCCTTTGTGTTCTGAGTTGACCAATGTTATATAGAAAGTTTGGGATAAAACATAGTTTTCTGGCTAGTGCGTTAGTCTCAAGACTGTCCTTTCTTAAGATGTAAGACTGAGAAGGACCTCAGGTTAACCATTTCCAACTGTATTTGTGGTTACAGCCTCCACTGCAGTACTTTTCTTTGCATAAGAAAATTGGGGATTTGTTATATCTTGATTGCTTAATTTTATATTATTTGGTGTGATTGTTTTCAAAGTTGGTTTGTCTTCTAGAAATTTTAGTTTCCTGAATTGCAAGTTTATAAGCCCAATTATAAAACCTGTATTTGGGGCTTTCAGAATTTCAGCTCAAACGTGTTTTGTACAGTCATTCCATGAGTTAATAGAAGTAAAATGCTCCAGTTCTGGCTGCTTACAGATCACCACAGATAACCACAGTATTTGGGCTCCCGGGTTGCATATATTCTTTCTAAGTTAGACTAGGATTTGTGGATTCTGCTCTCTTTTTTTTTTTTTTTTTTTCTGGTAAAGAAAATGATATAGGGTAAAACCAAGAGTGTTAAAATTCTCAAGCTGCTCGTGAGTTGTAGTCTAAAGCTCTTTTAAACTGTACATTTAGGAATATTTTGGCACTTCTTGTTTTTGATTCCATGTTAACCACCCAATACTATCAGGAATCTGGACCACTGTGTCCATTTCTTTGTTCCCTGTTTTATTGCATTTTTGAATTGAATTCATTGGAAAAGCCCCATTTTATCCCTCCCAAACACAGAATTCTGAGATGTTCATCCTGGGAGCTAGTTGGGAAAAACTGATAGAATAAAACGTTTGTCTGTCATAATGAGAATCTGGGCTCTATTCCCAACTCTACTAGAACTGACCTTGTCCAGCTCCCCTGCCCCAAACACTCATTATGTCCTAAATCAAGGGCTGTGACTTGTCTACCATTTCAAATGAAGTCAGGAGATTTTGCTCAGTGACGAAAACAGAACCTATTTAACATTAAACATTGGAAGAGATTACAGAGGGCAAACAAACACATACTTCAACCAAGTAGTAAGGATGCTTCACTATATGTCAATAGAAAAAAAGCAGAAATGACAAGACGCATGTAAAAATTCTCTTTGTCTCTTTTCCCTTATCCTTGGGAATATATGTTAACATTGGTCCTCATTCATTAGGCACTTAAGCACATCATCAAAGCATTCTCTAAAAGTAAGCAGATTCTGAAATACTTCACCAAACCCTGGCTACAAATTTGGTAAATCCTGTTTTCAGCCTTGGTTGGTTTTTTAGCGCTGCTTTTGAAACAGGAATCTTTTTGTCCAAGCCAGCGTGATTTCTGAAATGATAGATGGAGTTTCATTGTGCGACAGCCAGAATCCCATTAGGATGTAGCAATGCTTCAGGTTCTTACAAATGTGTTTTCAATAACAGATCTGAAAGAACAAAGGTGGTAAGCATCAGTGTCATCCTTTTAAAGACAGACTAAACTGATGGATGAAGGAGTTACACTTCTCTGTTCCACAGAATAAGGTAGAAACAGGTAGAATAGCCGTTTTAATTTAATCATCAATGCTGTTGGCAATAAACCAGTAGTGTGTCATTTTCCTTTATAATAAAACTGATTTACTGGAAGAATTTTACAGCTAAATTTCCAAGTGGAAATAGCAAATTTCTGCCTTACGATGCTATTGTCTATCATAGGCAGAATAACTGCATTGGGATGCTCATTTGTATCTTAAACTTTTAAGAACAGTTAGGCAATAAAACAAAAGCCCAAGGGAAACTGCTGAACTACCCCATTCTAGAATACATATACATTCATTAAAAGTGAGTTAGGTTGAAAGAAATCTGTTCTGGCACAATAGAAAGATATGGTCTTTACTTTCTCAGTAATTCTGTACAATGGCTAGGTGAGGATTATGACATTTATGTGGTGTTCGTTCTGTCTTACAATAATACACAACTGCTGGTGCAAAGTGGTAAGATTACATAATGTAACTAATTGATTATGGGTATTCAGCAGTGTTGTGTTTAATCTTTGATCAAGCATCATGTGTGATCATAGATGACTCACTGAACCTATCTCTTGCTCAAGTTTCCCCAGCTGCTTATTGTTATAAGAAGGAAATTATTTACTGTGTGCCACCTGTTAAAGCAGGTATGTATTTATTGGAGTGGGCAGGAGGAGTTAGAAAGCTATAGCCCAATGATCTTTGCTGTTAACACCATCTGGAACTGCACGTGTTCTTCATCACATGGTGCAAGAGAAAAGCTATGCATCCCTTCTTTGTCAACATCCTGGTTGTATCCACTCCTTTTCAGTGGAACTATTTTTAGTAGGAGCAAAGAAGGCACATGAAAACAGTAATGCAGGATAATAGAAGGCACAGAAAGCTTTTTTGTGATGACAGAGAGGAGAGGCAATTATCTATACGACTTCTTCTATTATACCCTATTTCTTGTTACAAACACCAGTCTGGAGCTTTTCAACCAGATCCCTCTCAAAGAGACTTGATTTTGTAGTATGAAATGCTATGGTATCTGTTTAAGCATGAAGCACAGGGAAACTGTGACTCTGAAGGGATCTACAAATTCAAAAGGAACGAACAACTCTCTGAGCTCTCCCATGTGCTCTGGTGGCAAAAAGACCTAATAGAACACAGAGGTAGAGAAAATAAAAGGAGGGAAGTGATCTTACTTCTGTATATGGCTTTGGTGATAGAAAACTTCATCTGGTTCTCATTTCCAAATTTTAATATGGATTTTTAAAAAAGCTGCAGTGAATACAGAAATAAATCTGACGTGCTCTTAGGATCATAAAAAGTGTTTCACAATGGGCAATTTGGATCTTTGTCTGCTTAGTTTATCAATAGCAAGATTGAAATTTTTCTAAGTTACTCTGGGCAAGAACTTGTGCAGAGATAAAATAACAGGTGCAAAGGAGGTGGCCCAAAGCCATGTCAGAGCAAATGGCTAGAAGTTAAAGAGATTAAGCAGGACATAAATGTACATTTCAGTTAGGGAGAATGATTTTAATAGTGGAGAATACTACTACTACTACTACTACTACTACTACATGATCCTTTTTGTTCTTATGAAGTATAGAATCATAGAATGCTTTGGGTTGGAAGGGACC
>VYZW01007320.1:2915-21010 GCA_013401315.1 Balaeniceps rex | reverse complement strand
GGTTAGGGGTTGACCTGCTGGAAAGCAGCTCTGTGGAGAAGGACCTGGGAGTCCTGGTGGACAAGTTAACTATGAGCCAGCAATGTGCCCTTGCAGCCAAGAAGGCCAATGGTGTCCTGGGGTGCACTAGGAAGAGTGTGGCCAGCAGGTCAAAGGAGGTGATCCTCCCCCTCTACTCTGCCCTGATGAGGCCACATCTGGAGTACTGTGTCCTGTTCTGGGCTCCTTAGTTCAAGACAGACAAGGAACTGCTGGAGACAGTCCAGTGGAGGGCTATGAAGATGATTAGGTTCTGGAGCATCTCTCTTATGAGGAAAGGCTGAGAGAGCTGGGTCTGTTTAGCCTGGAGGAGACCGAGGGGGGATCTTATCAATGCTTACAAATATCTTAAGGGTGGGTTTCAGAAGGATGGGGCCAGACTCTTTTCAGTGGTGCCCAGCAACAGGATAAGGGGCAATGGGCACAAACAGAAACACAGGAAAGTCCATCTGAATATGAGGAAAAACTTCTTTACTTTGAGGGTGACACAGCACTGGAACAGGCTGCCCAGAAAGGTTGTAGAGTCTTCTTCTCTGGAGATATTGAAAACCCACCTGGATGTGATCCTGTGCAGCCTGCTCTAGGTGAACCTACTTTAGCAGGGGGGTTGGACTAGATGATCTCCAGAGGTCCCTTCCAACCCCAACCACTCTGTGACTCTGTGATTCTGTGATCTTTGAACAACTCACCTGCACTTTTACCATCTTGTCATTAAAACAAACAAAAATGCCTTCTGCCTTTGCCACAAACACGGTGAATTATCTTACCCAGGTCCCATCTCCCCCGAGAAGAGTATACTACAGAACATAGTAAGATAGTTGATATGCTGTTGCAGTATACAGCAGGTTTACTGCCTGTATGAGGGACATGAGCATAGAATTTATGTTTCCTAAGTTCCCTACTTCAGTCCACAAAAACAAATTGGGGGCAGCATTGCTAAGAAAACTTGCCTTGTAGGAGTCACAGTTAGTCTGTGGCAGAATTTGTAAGCTGTATAACAAATGAGACAAGTCATATGACAGCAGTTTTTCAAACCCTTGTCCCAGCATATTCAGCACCTGCACTTATAAACATGCTGAAGTTGTCTTTCCTTTGTCTTTCCTTTTTTTTCCAGCCTCATAGTCCCCTTTAAAATATATCTCTGACCTTCAAAGGTTTTGCTCTGTCGCTGCTGTTCACCCATTCTTAACCTTAATTAGACTGCAGCTGCTCTAGTGACACTGCTGTAATTTGCCTGGAAAGCTGCTATCATTTTGGATGCAATTTCCTCAGATGAAGACTGCACATATATATGTACTGGGGGCATGTGAATTTAGACTTTAAATATGCTCCGTATCAGTATGCATCTTTGCCTGTAAGTCTAGTGATTGCTTTTGTGTCAAATAATAATTAGTTTAAAAAAAAAGAAATTGTCATTTATTGAGTTTGGTCTACAAAAAGTCAAGGTGTTATACAAAACAAGATTAGAAAAATTTCCTGTAGTTCATTGGTCTGTTTATGTAATACATGGAGGTATCTGTAAGTACTCTTTTGGGGTTAACTGCTGTGAGTTTTCTCTGCAAAAAGTGAGTTGGACTTTGGTGTAGAAGTTCAATCTTTGTCTTCTGCCAGTGAACCAAATTATAAAACTTATCTATTCTTATTCTGAGAGTTTTCAAATTTGAGTCCTGACTGGTGTCAGTGCAGAATGTCCAAATCACACAACTAGTGTTATCTTCACCGTACCTACTAGTCTCCAATGTCTTCATTGTCTTTAGGCAAGTGGTTTTTTGCACTCTATCTTTATATGACTACGTAATAAAGTGGAAAGCCTTCCAGTTGATGAAACTTTACTTTTTGACATATGCCTATCAGCAAGGGCAGGCATAGCTTTGTACGTTACACGAAAAAAAGACCTTTCTTGCCTTGTTTTTATCTTTCATACAAGAATTTCAAGGAGTAAGCGTGAGCTCCAAGACTAGTTTCCAAAAAAATAATACCCTCTTCAAGTATTCTGCAGTAAATATCAGATGACACAAGTCTTTGTTAAATAATTTTGGGTAAAATTCCAATTTTTTATTCTTTTCTAAAGATCCAAATTTGAATAATCTGTCAAACAGCTTCCACCTACTAGAATTATTAAAGTGAGAGTGTTCAGTTTGATTTATTTTTTAATTGTGCTTGAAACATGGGACAGTATTTCACTTCAGAATATATGGAATAGCTTTTCTAGAAGGCTATCTATAAAACAGAGATTAATTTCCAGTTCATATTCAGTCTTTTCTTCCTCAGTCTGTATCTCAGTAAACTAAACTCTATTGGGCCTGCATTCTTCATACATGGTTTTTATCATTTAATGTTCTGTGATGTGCAAGTAAACTCTGGAAAATTCAGTTAAAATAATAAATATCAACTAAAAATATTGACCCATATGAAGGAAAGACCTCATATGTGTCTTAACTATTCCCTAGGAGGAAGGAAAAGCAATTCAAGAAAAGAAATCAATCAGTTTTCCCCCATAAATGCCATATTTGGAAAATTGTCATGCATACCATAATTAGGAATACTTATGCTTATTATTTACCCCAACCTTCTGATCATATTATTCCATTTTCCCATTTTCAGTTACTGGTAGGTAGGGAGATGAAATGATCTCTGCCAATTGTCTGCTCTAGATTAGTTACTTGGAAGTTTTCAACTCTAATAAAGCCTTTGACACCATTTCCCACAGCATTCTGCTTGAGAAACTGGCTGCCCATGGCCTGGACAAGCATACTCTTTGCTGGGTTAAAAACTGGCTGGGTGGCCAGGCCCAAAGGGTGGTGGTGAATGGAGTTAAATCCAGTTGGCAACCAGTCACAAGTGGTGTTCCCCAGGGCTCATAGTTAGGGCCAGTTCTGTTTAATGTTTTTATCAATGACCTGGATGAGGGGATTGAGTGTACCCTCAGCAAGTTTGCAGGTGACCCTAAGCTGGGTGGAAGTGTTGATCTGTTTGAGGGTAGGAAGGCTCTGCAGAGGGACCTGGATCAATGGGCTGTGGCCAATTGTATGAGGTTCAACAAGGCCAAGTGCCGGGTCCTGCACTTGGGCCACAACAACCCCATGTAACACTACAGGCTTGGGGATGAGTGGCTGGAAAGCTGCTTGGCGAAGAGGGATCTGGGGGTGTTGGTCGACAGCGGACCGAATATGAGCCAGCAGCATGCCCAGGTGGCCAAGAAGACCAATGGCATCCTGGCTTGTATCAGAAATAGTGTGACCAGCAGGACCAGGGAAGTCATCTTTCCCCTGTGCTCAGCATTGGTGAGGATGCACCTCGAATACTGTGTTCAGTTTTGGGCCCCTCACTACAAGAAGGACATTAAGGCACTGAAGTGTGTCCAGAGAAGGGCAACAAAGCTGGTGAAGGGTCGAGAGCACAAGTCTTATGAGGAGCAGCTGAGGGAACTGGAGTTGTTTAGCCTGGAGACAAGGAGGCTGAGGGGAGACCTTATTGCCCTCTACAACTACCTGAAAGGAGGTTGTAGCCAGGTGGGTGTCGGTCTCTTCTCCCAAGTAGCAAGCAATAGGATGAGAGACAATGGCCTCAAGTTATGCCAGGGGAGGTTTAGATTGGATATTAGGAAAAACTTCTTCACGGAAAGGGTTATCAGGCACTGGAGCAGGCTGCCCAGGGAAGTGGTCGAGTCACCATCCCTGGAGGTATTTAAAAGATGGGTAGACAAGGTGCTTAGAGACATGGTTAGTAGTGGACAGGTACAGTTGGACTTGATGTTCTTAAAGGTCTTTTCCAACCAAATGATTCTATGATTCTATGAACTGAAATCCTTGAATGAAGTCTGAGAAAAGATTTAGGAAATATTTGTTTTTACTGAAAGTTAAAGCAGAAATTTACCAACAGCTTTCCTGATAGATTTCATGTTATTGTAGTTAATACATACTCACCCACCTTTTTGCAAGCAAAGCTTGTCCACATTCAGTACACAGGACAGATTGTGATTGGGTGAAGAATTGTTTAAAAAATACCGGTATGATTTTTAGAAATTGAGAGATACAAAGTTGTGATGAAACCCTGAGCAACTGAGATTAGTTAAAGACTTTGTTGATCTATCTCAGTAGCAAATAGCACAAGCTTCTCAAAAAGAAGCTGTGGTTTAGGGAGCTGATTGTCATCCTGGAGGAATACCTTTGCTATCTGTTTTCAGACATGACTGAAGTATGATTGAGTGACTAATAAAAGCTCTGAATTGGAGCTTAGAATTCTCAGTCTTTAATACAACAAAACAAAAATTACCAGTGATAAGAGGAAAAAGCGTGTGAGAGAAGGAGGGATCCTAGTGGTTCATTTAATCAGGCTTCTGACACTAACCATTGTTCCCAAAAGAGGTGTGCCAAGGAGAGTTACACTTCAGACCCAGATCATAAAAGGAAAATTATCTCTGCAGTTGTCACTGCATGTATGCAGGTCCTAGGTCTCTGCTTGAGACAAGTATCAGCTCCTATGGGTCATAACTGCAGTATTCACTTAGATCCTGGTCCTTTATCTGGGCAGAGAATCCATAGCATCTTTCCTGGTCATCTTTCCACAGAAACCTGGTCATTGAATGGGACACAGGAAGGAAGGAGTGTGACTTGTACAGAATCAAGATGAAACCAGAACTCCCTGCCTTCTTCAGAAGTGTGGAGACATTCTCAAGCTTAGAAATAACTTGAGACCCAAATTGTCAAAAATAATAAACACTCACCACTGCCAATGAGATTAATGCAGACTCCTTTGTCTATATGTAGTGCTGTAAGAATTAAAACACCCTGAAAAAATAATTTTCTTGGTATATCAAAATGGCAAATTATTTGACATGTTCCTAAATTTACCTTTAACCTGCAAGATGCCAATTCTCCACATGTGAATCATGAACGAGAATATGCATCACCTGTGTGGAAGTGCTAAGAAAATCAATTACTACAATCTGTAAGGAACTGAGTTACTATTATGAAAATATCAAGACCTATGAGGAAATTAATAATTTGGCATTCAGCTCATAGTTTGGGTAGTATAAAGAAAGTGAACCCTAGGACAATAGTGAGGATGAAAAGGAGAAAAGGTACAGAAAGAAAGAGAAAAAGAAATGAGAATAATTTATTCCAGGCACTCAATGAGACCGGAATCCTTGGGAAGTAACATGTACTTACACAGTTAAAAACTACAAGGTGTAGACAAGCAGGAACAGTAGGATAAAATAACCAAACTTAGTTCTAGTGTTTTCTAACTTTTGAGAGCTTCGTGTCGAACCTTAATATTTTTTTACTGTGTATCATTGGGTTTTTGGAATGCAAAATATAGTAGGTTGTATGGAATCATATACTGAGATAGAGAGAGAGAGACATACATATAGGTACTTGAAATGAAAATCTGAGTCATACTCATCTATGATGTTCTGAATTTAAATGAATTTTTTGTTTTAAAAATATGTAGTAGTGTAATTCATACTTTTACAATACTCTGGATTACTCTTTTAATGAGATATATGTGAGGTACAAAAATCAGCTAATGAAAAATTTTTGAGGGAATTTGTTGAAAATTGTGGATTTGCTGAGGGCTACAATAAAATGTTACATTCAGTAACTGTTAGTAAGACTCAGCAAGCTTTCTCCTGGAAAGGCAGCTGCAAAGCAAGGGCTTTGAAAAGCTTTTAAAACAATCTGTGTTAACAGTAACACTCAAAAAGTAAAAGAATACTTTCAATGAGCTCTAGCAATGTTTGGGCAATGCTGATTCTTATATCAAAACCCAGATGAATCACAAAAAAACCCCACCCAAAGCCAACTACCCTACCTTTCAAAATTATCTGAGTCATAATCATGGGGTTTTATATAGCTTGAGGGATAAACTAATTTATAGTTGTGGACTTACATTGATAATCTAGGACATTTATTGGCTTTAGCTCTATATAGATAGAAGGAATTAGTTTAAATTATTGCTTTAGATCAAAGCAAAAAATCTCTTAAAATACACATTTTATCATACAGAGATATTATTTTAAAAGTTTTGCAGAGCATGGTTTTTGAAAAGTATGTCATATTCATTTTATTTTGATTAACCATACCATTGCCTTATAAACTAAATTATAATAATTGCAACAGAATCACAAATTCATAAATGAGACATCTTAGAAACTGAGAATTTAATAAGAACTCTCAAAACATTTCATAAAGTACAGGAATAATTCCAGTGCCTTAACAAAAATTCTATTTTCTTCAAACATATGCTAATATCCAAGGTCACGTCTGCATCTGGACTACTGTAAGCTTATAAAGACTGCTTGTTCACTTTCTCATACCATCAACCACCATAGTAACTTTGACTGATTTCTGAAACCCTTAAGCAAAAAAGGAAGTCGAATACATTCTGAATTCCTGTTCTCAAAATCAAGCATTTTAGTACAAGTGAAGAGCTTTGTAACACTAGATCAGTTCAAGTGTTTGTACACACTGAATAAGCTTCCCACCAGGTTTGATGTCATGAAAAAAAGCTCTTTTCCCCAGCTCAGCTGCAGAGGGACCATTTAATTTCTTTTTTCCATTGCTTTGTAGCACAGTTCATATCTGATGTGATCTGGACACTCAGTCACGCACATTCCCTGACACAAAAGGGGCCTTAAACATTGAATATGTCCTTGTCCCCACTCCCTGGCTTCCTGTCACATATCCTTTTATTCAGTGTCATTTCCTCTATCACTATTTTTCATTAAATAATCTTAGCAAATGGTGTGGCAGCTTGTGGTTTATAGTGGATAAAGTGGGACGGGCCATGGCTAGTGAGGTCCCTCTGCTGCACATGGCTACCCACTCCCCAGGGAGGAGCCGTCCTCGCTGTGCCCCAACAGTGGACTTGACAAGCCAAGCTGTTCTTTACATCTGTATATCTATCTGTTGAATAAATATGAATGTACCACTGCAAACAAATATTTGTAGATCTATAGATCAGTTATGCAATTAGAGATTGCTGTGGTGAGAGTGTGAAAGACTGATAAATCAGACCAGTTTCAAACTTCAAAACATCTTGACTGGATTTAATACTCATTAACAAAACACATTGCCAAGTACTTAGTTCTTAATCACTTCCAGTCACTATCTGCACATATACAAAACAATTAGTACTTAAAGCTTATGTCCTAAACTAGCTATAAGTTAGTTAGTTCCACAGAGCTGGTGCCATACAGCTAGCACTGGTGACTACAGTCCTGCATGATTTTTAGTCTATGAGGTCAAGGTAGTCCTTCACAAGAGATATTTGATGAGGAAAGCAGGAATCCTAGTGGTCTGTCTTCTTTCATCCCCATCTTCCCTCACTCATCACTAATGTTTTATACCCTTTTGCCCCCTCTCAAAAAGAAGAGAGAGTGGTCTCATGGCCTCTTTACAGCTTATTTTTTCCACCAGGACTTATCCTGACCCTTGTTTCACTTATTCTGTAGGATTTTTCTAGTTCTAGCAGACATCCTTTTTTCCTGCTCTTCAGGAGTATTTTGGTTTTAACAGACACCTTTACTGCCTTCTCTACATCCTTAGTTCTTCTCTTGTGGATTTTACTACCAACACGTGTCTTCCTGCACCCTGTTTGGGCAACTATACCACAAGTCTCTGTTTGCCCTTTGCAGTCTGTCTATTATTAATATAAGACTAGCTGTGTTACAAAAGGCTATTGGTGGCATTACAATGTTACAAAATGGTTACATACTCTCATCAGTTATTCTATTTTATTGTGCTTATGTCTAAATTCAATCCAAACAAATATTAATTTTATTTTGCTTAAAGTACATCTACTTTTGAGATTCAACAGGTCACCACTTTGGCTACAGCACATATATATACATAAATATTTTTATAGATACCTCTAATCCACTAAAGATAGACAAAATAAAGCTATAATTCTGCAGTATAGTCACATAATGGTTCACAGGCAATCCCCAATGAAACTGAAGCCATGGAGTCATTGATTAAAGGCTATACGGAAGGACAAGGATTTTCTGCTTGGGAAGAGCCCACTTAAGATTTCCTCCATAAGATATTAAGGATATCCAGACTGCGGTGATAAGAGCATGTTAGACTCTAAACAGTGTTCCATCCATCTTTCTAAAACTATTAAGTTTATTTTAAAGATATAGAGTCTAAACAGGTAAGTAACTTTCTCAGGTTCAAATAATCAATTAATGATCTAATCTATAATGGAGACTAGTTTTCCAAACTCATTAAGCACTAAAACTTGTCTTTTGGAAACAATTTTCACAAAAACCCCTCATGTTTTGTTTATAGGTTAAGGGATATCCTCACAGGTGAAGATATACTGAGAGAAACAGAATCTGTTTCTGGAGAGTAACTGAGAAATGTGCCCTTAAGTAAAAAAACTTAAACAGACCATACTTCTGTTATCTTGTGTTTAATTTAATCAACAAGGCCAAAGGTTATTATTTTTTTTTCTTTAATCCTGTTTATTTCTTTGTTTGCAAGGTAATTCTCTTCTATGAGTCATTTGAGAGCAAGTCTTTGAGGCAATGAACCTTTTACTTCTTTATCTGTCATTAGTTTAGGTCGCCTTTGGCCAGGTCATTTCCATACAGTGACTTCAAGCCCTTGCAAATGTCTTCTAGGGCAACTGCCAGTAGATCTGACCTTCCCTGCTTTAAGTATCAGTTTATGACCAGTCTCAAACACTTATTTCTCCAGAAATTGCAGTTCAATTCCTAGGCTAGGCTTGGGACTAGTGGAAAAGCCGAAGAGCTTTTTAATGAAGGCAATCTTAGACTATAAATTAAGAAATTTCAGCCTTGGAAGCCAATAAGACTTCTGTGGACTAGGTAATTTCAGACTTAAATAAAACTGACATGCATTAAGCCAGAGGTTTAGATAATACACAGGGAAGTTCCCTTTGGTTTATTCTATGAAAAGTCTGATTTTTATTAAATCTTGTCTAAATGAAGAAGCTGAAATGAACAAGGGAATACACTTAATTTAAAAGGATAATAAAAATAAAATATATTTTTCCTTATAGGTTAATTATATTGCATTACTAAAAATGTTAATGCTTTCATGGTTGGAATAAAGGATTTAAATTCCTGTGTGTGTCAATCAAATTCTATATAGAATAAATATCTACTATGCAGTTCAAATGATAAAATATATCCATTTCAAGTCCTCTAGGTCCTTCTTTGTTTAGCATTGTTTATTTTCTAAATACCAGATGGATTCCTTCATTTTGACATTTCATTTCCTTTGTTGCTCATATTTAATAAAAATATGAAGCAATTCCATTCAACCAAAGGATAAATTATGTTACTATTCCAAACAATTGTCAAAACATTTGAAATGCACATAGAACTTCCATGATGATGAGTCTATACTATGAAATTTTCATCTCTTGTAATAATCTTAGAAATCAATTTTAGACCAGTATGTTTCTGTTGCATTATGGGAAAAACATGGAATTGTTCATATGGAATAAAAAACACCTCCCATATGGCTACTAAAGTAAAAATTTATGATTTATTCAAAGGAGCGTCTCTTTTATATCTCAAAGATATGCTACAAATCTAAGCCTTAAAAATATTTCTATTTATCCTTCTCCATAGATGGAATATAGTGTTGTTTCATTGCTATCCCTCTTCAAAAGCTGCATTGGGATTACTGAAGAAAAAGTCATCACCTGAGCATGACTAAATCCAGGGTTTCCTGGAAGGAAAATGGTATTTCCACATATAACTTAATCTCTTTGTAAGACTAGGAAAAAGCAGAAAAATTAGGGTGAAAAGGAAGATGAAGGATTATTGCCAACTTGGAACAAGACAGAAAAGGCTGACTCATGAAAAATGGCTCTCTGGGAGTTCTACAATTCTACTGTAGAAACTCCTGCATCAGACTTTCCTTTATTGCCATCCACCTACCCCAAAGAGATTTCATAAAGATGGGCAACCTTTTCTAATATTGCCTAAAGATAATCATAATGAAAGCAGCCACCTAGGAAGACAGATTGTACTTCTGAAAGGCAATAACTTCAATTTGTGTAACAGAAATACCTGCACTAGACATGTTGAAATTAATTTAACAAACTGCTAATAATGCAGTCATGAAAGCCTGGATTCGGGTAGATGACTAAATTGAAAAGCAACTTAAATCTCTCTAAGAAGTCTTTCCCAAAGGAGTTACATGTCTGGCTTGTTTCATTCTGAGTATCAGTAGCATCGCTTTCACTGTTCAAGATCTGCGTAAGGTTCTTCACTTGCCTCAGCAACTGAGGAAGTAGAATGGATACAATGATGGCATTACAGACATAGAATTAGCAAGTAATTTAGACTGGAATGAACAACATACCTGGTAATTAGAAATAACCTCTTTTTTCCCAAAGAAAGAAGAACTGACAAAAAAAATCTAATCTACAAATATTGGTGAAATATTGCAGTTTTCTCATACAAGCAAAAAGGTTTTATTTCCATTAAATTTGCATCATGAAGGTACAAAAAATTAATTCTTCCAAAAATTATCAAGAAACTATCACATTTCCCAGTCAACTCTGTCAAAAAATCCATCAATTTTTTTTCCTCCTTCTAAATATATCTGGCTTGCTATATTTTATTCCCAAATATTAGAATGCAAATAAAATTTTACTACCAAAGTAATGGAGTTTCTGGTTCTTCACATTTGCTACTTAGTACAAGCAATGAAGACAAAACAAAGAGGGAGAATAACCAAGCTTCATTTGCAGGACTCTGGCTCTTCATCTGAAAATAGCCACCTAATATGAGTATATGGAAAAAATAGCAACCAGGTTACAAATTAGGATGTTGTTAAAACCAGATAAACATTACTATGAAAACATGAATAAAACAGCTTGCTCACTTGATTCCCTAGCTAGTTATAAAAGGAAAGAAAAAGTTGCCAGATGTACCATCAGTACTCAGCAGAAATTGCAGCTTCAGCTAGTAGAAGTCTACCATAGGAGCTGTGGGACCTGCAATACTTGAGGAGATAAGGTTTCATGCATGAGAGGTTATAAAATACCTGAAGGTTTCTGCCTGAAATATTAACTGAAATCATCATTTGTCCTGGTTTCAGCTGGGAGAAAGTTAATTTTCTTCCTAGTAGCTAGCATAGTGCTGTGTTTTGGATTTAGTGTAAGAATGCTGATAACACACTGATGTTTTAATTGTTGCTACGTAGTGCTTGGACTAGTCAAGGACTTTCTTTTTCAGCTTCCCATGCTCTGCCAGGTACACAAGGAACTGGGAGGGGGCACAGCCAAGATAGTTGATCCAAACTGACCAAAGGGCTATTCCATACCATATGACGTCATGCTCTGTATATAAACTGGGGGGAGTTGGCCGGGGGGAGCGATCGCTGCTCGGGGACTGGCTGGGCATCAGTCGGCCCGTGGTGAGCAATTACATTGTGCATCACTTATTTTATATATCCTGTTATCATTATTATTATTATTATTTTCTCTCCCTCTGCTGTCCTATTAAACTGTCTTTATCTCAACCCACGGGTATTACTTTTTTTTTTCCCTCCGATTCTCTCCCCCATCCCACCGGGGTGGGGGGGTGGGGGGAAGAGGGTGAGCGAGCGGCTGTGTGGTGCTTAGTTGCCAACTTAGTTGCCAACTGGGGTTAAACCACGACACCTGTGTAGGTAGATGGGGATGTATAATTTAGCTTCTGACTAAGACAGTCTAAGATATGTAAGGCAAAAGGTACTCTGAAGGTGTAATAACTGACTGAGAAGACATAGGTTCTGTTCACACAGTATACTCAGATGAGAACTGAGGAATATGGCAGGTGTTTCCTATCCACATCAACTAAAGAATGGGTTAAATAAAGCAGCAAAGGACTGAGCTCTGTAGTCCCTTAAACTGTTGTTTCTCTGGATAGATTACTGGTTTCTAGACTCCCACTTGTTTCAAGAAGGAAGATCCTGGCTGAGCTGAGGAGGTACAAGGGGAAGCCACAAACGCCTAAAAACTCTGAGAAAATATTGGCAAGAAACATGTGAACATTAAACCCTCTTGAACACTTGCCCATGTGCACGGAATTCTAAAAACAAAGCATATGAATGATCAGGGTTGGGAAATTGTATACTCCAAGTGTTCAAGAATGTTACTTTAACAGATACTTTTGCTGCAGTACTAGAAGATAAGTTTGCTGCATATCAGTTCTTACAAGTAAGCGTCAGTGTTCTGTCTTCTCGAGAACCTGTACTTGCTCTTTCTTTAAAAAAAATTATTTTGATTGACATTATAACTAATGAGCATATAGGGAAAATATAAGATACTTCAAAACCAAAATAAACTGACATTCACACTGCAAGCTTCAGAAATTTAATATTTCTGTTATAAGTATAAAGCAACTAGGACTATTTCCTAAATAAAGCAACATAGACTATTTCATCTACTTTCCACTATCGTCTTCAAGTAGAAAATTATAGTTTTATTTGGTGTGACTATTTCTTCATTCAAAGATTTAAAGTTCTGTAGCTCATACGTTGCACTTTTTATTTGTTTTGAAACTCTTTTTTCTCCTACAATAATTAACCTCATAGAATCAGTCACCACCATGAGGAGGAAGCATATTGGAGGGAAAGAACAAGTACAAATGACTTATGAGAAGAAACACTAAAGTTCTTAGAGGGTCCCAAAAGTCCAGGTTTCTATGCCTGTACAAAGAAACACAGGATCTTCCTGCCTATGTATCTGAGCTAGACAGAGGGCTTTTTTGTTTATTAAATTCAAGGACAGTTCTGAATAAGAAAAAGCCCAAATATGATATACTTGAAAAATGACAGCCTGGTGACCCTGCAATTTAGAATCGGATAAAATGTCAGAAATGTACTTACAAACATGAGGAGTTGGTAAACATTTGATTAATGCTTCTAGAGAAGTGAAATGAGCAGCAATTAGAAAAGTGGTATAAAAAATTTTAAAAAGCCACAAATACTCTTGTGACAACAGTCACCACAACATCATGAGGGTTTTTTTGTAGAAATGGAGTGGCAGTGGTACTATGATTATGCGAGGCAACTAGGTAAACTTTGCTCGTAAAGACCTTGGAAAGTGTGACTTATTAAAATACAAATATAACATCTTCCTTATTAGTTAATTCAACCACTTTGAAGCCATTATACTCCTAGGAAACTCTCAGTAACTGCAATAGGCTTTAGAACAGGTCCTGTGAGTCACAGATATTGTGAAATCATCAGAGTTACAGAAAACTCTGAGATTCCTTTACAGAAAAGACAGATATTCCTGCTTCTCACAGAAATTCCTTGATTTCTAAAATACCTACTGTGACTGAGACCTTTCACCAGAAAAGTGTGAAGAAAATTGATCTTTACATATGTCCTTTACTTATACTATACTTTTCAGATTAGGGTATTTTAGACTAGAATGAGAACTAAATTAAATATGACTATGATTTAAGTCCTTGCTTTACCATAGACTTCCTGTATGACTTTGGGCACTTTTTTCCCATTTATTTGCAAATATCAATAACATTAGCCACTTTCCAGCAGCATTATGTGTTCTGTGCTAAAGATATTTAAGTAAAATAGAAAAGAGAGTGTTTATATATCTTTGAGAGCCCTGATACTGCAAATCTATTTTTTAACAATTTGGTACAGGAAATTTAGACACAAACCATTGACCTTTATCAGTATTGTGTTGTCTTTCTAATTCCACTTCTAACCATGGGCCCTACACCAGTATCTAGTCAAACAGTCAATATCTTTATTTAAGCCAATGCTTAAGAGCTTATTTGTTTCTGCCTACTTCTGTCTAGACAGGCCAGGAAGGATTGTACAGGTTGACAGACAAAGAGCTGCTCTGCTTTCTCATTCTGCTGAGGCACTTCCAGAGGAGAAATTCAGGTCATGTAGGAGAAGAGACAATTGCTGTGCTGTGTGTCAACAGCCTTTCCTGTACCCATCACTGTGGCTAGTACACAACGTCAGCCATTTGCCTCTGGGTAATTACAGCCTTCAAGGAAGAAGAGATAACCCAGCAATCAGAGATTGTTATTCCATGATACTTTGGGGTTATGTAGACACTTGAGAGTGTGTATGATTACTTGAGTGTGCATGACCATGATGACCACGTGATCTGGGGAAATGTACTAATTGTGCCTGTTTCCAGTTTATTTTATTCACAGTTTTATGTTATTCACATTCTTATTTAGTTTGATTGCAAAGTACTTTGCAGTTGGTTTGCTTGTTTGTTCCTGTGTTTTCTATGCAAATTACATTAAAGGCTAAAGATCTGAATTAGAGTTACCAAGATTCAACCTTTGATGGTTCAGGGTTTGGAAAGCAGTATGCATTTTGTCATCAAGCAATGTACACATCTAGTAACTGAGAGGTAATCACATGCTATTTTTAAAAGAATATGCATTCTGTGAAAACAGTTCTCACGCACACACAGCTTTAATGTCCACCATGTTATCTGGCCATGAAAGCTCCAACCCTGAACAGTTTGCTTCTAAATTATGATGTTTCTTAACACTGAAGTAATGTTTTTGGATTATCTGGTAATAGAGTGGCTATTGCAAAGTGGGTATTAACGCCTCTAGAGAGTGGTGGCTAACTTATTTCACCTGGAAAACAGAGAAAGACAACCTTCATTTCCCAGCATAGCTTATTATAGATTTCAGTTTGGAAAGAAAAATAGTTAACAAGCTTTACAGGTCTAAACTGGAAGAAGAGATTAAGTATACTGTACCTATGTAACTAAAAACCCTGTAAGCAAAAGCAAAAATATTTTCTCTCATTCATGTTACCATACGCGCTATTGGAGAACAGATGCTCTTCTAAGTATAGCAGTCATTAAACTGAATTCTTATTTACTGGGCTGACCTTTCTTTGAATTTATTTTTGAAGATAGTTTTCTTATTTTGGCATAAATTTTAATTTACTCTAGAGACAGCAGTAGATGATGACATTTCTGTTTGTAGTAAAGCCTAAACTTTTTATTGAGCCCTGTGATTTTTTGATTCATTGCTAAGTTATTCAGGTGATATTAAAATAAATCTCATGTTTGTTCTTGAGTTGGTATATATTTTTTACAACTGTATGTATATAAAGATTGATGGTCTCCTTAGAGTAAAGATTAACATTATTCCCATTTTACTGAATAATGGAGAAATCAGCCATTTGGAAATAGCTGCAAATATTGTTTCAGGCATATGTTAAAATAATTGTCACATCCTCATGGGTTATAGCTACAAATAAAGATGAAAACTATTTTTATAATGGTGCACTGTTATGAACAATGTCAATCTTTTTACTCAGAGGCAAAACTCCACATTTGTAGGAAAAGCAGACCTTTTACTACAGTCCTTTAAATGTTAAACATGTTTCTTAGTGTACATTAATACAGGTTTTTCCTTTACATTTGGGGAAATAATTGGTGCTCATTCTGTCTTCTCTGTCTGCTGTGAAGTGCATAAATAATACCATCTATTCCAGTGCAAACCTTGCTAACAGTATGTGCCACAAGAAACATATGGGGCGGGAGGGGAGTCCTTGTGTTGTCTCTCACTTTGTTGTAAGACCTTTTACAAACTTTCAGAACAAAACCAGTAAGGAATAGTATAGCTCAATGATTTATTTCAGGATAGCAGGCATTGATCTGCTAGGTATATGTGTGCAGTTTTTTTCATTGCTGCAGTGAGTTGTTGGGTGCCTTCCTTTTAATAAATCTCTCAAAAGCTAGTCACTTTTTACTTAGAAATGTTACGGTCTTCAATCATTTTGTAGAAATGAAAGTCTCTGAGACAATGTGCTCTACTCCAGCTAAAATTACAAGAATGAAACATAGGTTGTTCAGCAGGGGACAAAAAAGCTGACTAACCATCAACAGAAAAATATCACTTACTATACTTACTTTCAATAATGTAAAAGGAAATAAGAAATAAAGAAGCAAGAGAAAGCCAAAACGCAAATGCAGCAAAAATTTCACCATAAACCAAAATTTTAAGTGGCTGAGGTATGGAATAATATTTATCTGATTGCTCTAGCTAAAACCATGTAACTTTAAAAGTTGTTGCAGGTGAATATCCAGTTCTTAATAACTTCCCCTGCTTGCTGGTCTTTGAGAAGATTTCAGACACTGAGCCATGTTTGATGGAAAGGTATACATCGAGCTCAGTGAGATGGAGCCAGAGAAAAAGCCATGTGAACCACAGGACTAGCTGTTAAAGTGGAATAATTATTGAAGAGAAATAGCCAAAGAAGTGTCTGGCTTCAAATGTGCTCTCTTCCCATGAAGGTCTTCTGACAAACTGCCTTTGACAGTGTAGTCTCTCTAAAAAAATGTGATACATGAGTTTCTGGTCCCTGGGCCAAAACAGTAGGGCTGCTCCCAGGAATAATGCTTTGCATTATTTCTTTCACAGTTGTAAATTTTCAGACATTGTATCACAGGTGACAAGAAAAAGTCCTGAATTCTTCCTTTGCAGTTTACTTCTCCTTTACTTGAGTAAATCCTTTCAAACAGGGCATGAGAACTGCTCATAACTTGAGAGAGAGTTGCAAGGAGATGACAAAGTGACACTAATGATCTGGGTCATTACCTCACATCCCATGAGTTTTCTAGCAGATTTTGGATGTTCTTGATACAGCAGGATGTAACCACAAACTGATCTCTTGAGAGGGAAGATAAAGTCTCATATGGTTCATCATCTTTTGCCTCCAATTTAGATAACAGTTTGGTAGTTGACCATAAACTAGACTCCTTATCTTATTTAAAAATGTGTAGAAAAATTCTGAGTTTATTTTAAGGTTTCTGCTGCTCAGCCAGCCTGCACTTATTAGCAATAGCTGGAATACAAAAGATGGCATAGGCAATTCTTTTTGTGACTATACCTGCAGATATTTTAAGTTATCTATAATCCAAATGAGCCCCATGTTGCTTTTCTTTTTGGAAGCGGGGAGGGTATGGTGTGGAAGGATGGTGTTTTGGAAGGGTTTTTTCCTTTCCATGAATTCCAGTGTTTGCCTGAACACTGATGTGCACCATTCAGAAATGGCTCACTTTAATCCCAGAATGATGGTCCCCACAAGTTTTCTCCCTAGCCGGTGGAACAAGGATGGGCGTTGCAGTGAATCACATGAATTACGGAAGTNCTCATTTCTCCTTTCATAATAATTCCTCTGGATGATGTTTACTCTTCTGTTCAGTCTAATGAAGTAATGAATCTGAAGCACATTGAGTAACAAACACATAAAACACCAGTTGCTGTTGTGATTTGTATTGAGCAAAACCTCTGACGTGTCATAAAAACCGAACATTTGAGATTACTTCCTCTAGTTTGGTTCATATGCACTCTAATTTAATAAAGCTGAAAGGGAAAAAGAGAGGATATTAAAAATTTATTTTTCTTTCCCAGTCTTGAATTACAGGTTAAAAAAAAAAAAAAAGTGTAAATGNTCTTTAAATAAAGAGTAAAAAAAAAAAAAAAGTGTCAATGCAAAATACATGTCTCAGTCCTTGATCTGCAAAATAAAATTTCTCACAAAACTGTTTTAAAGAAATATGGACTCTCCAATAAATCAGTAGGGAAAAAAAAAATCAGGTACTTCAGAAATATTTTAGAAGGTTCTCCTTTATTTTGTCTCCAAACAGTAAGCATTAGCCTATTTGCAAAGTAATATCAAAAGTTACAAAAATGTAAGAAGAAAAGAAGTTGTGGTGTCCTTAACTTTACTAATTAAGTTACTAGCAGCCAACAAAATCAACTTTAATACCAATCAGAGAATTTGGAGCAAGACTGGATGGACTACTTACAGTTAAATAACAAATATGCATTCTTATTAAAGACTTATTCTGGGGTTAAATTGCACTAATGCGATATTTGAAATTTGGGACATACTAACAGCTCTGCCTCAACATCCTCTGAATACATCTAATATAACCTTTTTTCAACAAGAAAGCTGAGTTGAAGCTCAAGTAGAAGACCTGGGGTCTGCCTGCTTTCTCTGTGTAGATGAGCCCCATGTTTCCTTTGAAAAGTTTTTCAGCCTTGTTTTTTTTTTTCCTGT
>VYZW01007319.1:22614-33270 GCA_013401315.1 Balaeniceps rex | reverse complement strand
AATGCTAATCTTACTAAAATTCAATAGTTTACATGTTTGGCTGACATTCAAGCCATAATTACATAAATCTGCTCCACATATTTGCTGTCATTTTTGTAGATGTTTCATTCACTTAGAAAATAAACAAACCCACAATGTTCTGTTTGCTTTAGTATGGAAGAGATTTGAGTGCTTAAGAAGTGTATTTACATTCATTGTTGCCTGTAAAGATGCCATTTGTGTGCAAACTCAGTGAGAGGTATGACAAAACCAACTTCAGTTCTCCGATGATAAGAAAATATCATTTCTAAATCCATTTCATCAGCTAATTTAAGGAAACTGAGAAAGAAGGAAGGTGAGGATACTAGATTGCAGATTCCCGGAGGCAAAGTAATATATGGACTGAGCAAAGCCATGGGGAAGATAATTCCAATCAGACAGTTATAATGAGATAAGCCAGATGAATATGATCAAAACCAGTTTTAGCTTTAGGAAATTAAAAAGAAAAAAGCAGAAAATTAGGAAGGTGTTAGAAGTATACAATTTAAAGCCCTTATCATTAAAAAGAGAAGAGCTAGAAATAGAGGTAGCAACATTTGGAGGGTTAAGGAAAAGCAATGTTGCCTGTAGCTTTATTTCAGCAGTCTATTTGACTCCTCAAACAGTTTTTTGTTTAAAAATGCCTTTTTGTTTTAAAGACAGTTACAGCTAATCTAGAAAATACAATTCTGAATCACTCCAGCTTGCTAAGGGTTCAGCGTGCATTTTGATATGACTATTTCCTTTTCTGAGCTGTGCATATGACAATTTGGCTCTGTGATGAAAAATAGATGTTTTTTTAAGGGGCAGGTGGAAAGGGAGGGAGGAAGAGAGATACTGTATTCCCATTCTCTGACACAAACAGAAAATGCAGATAAACAATAAATACAGTTTTTGTGGTGTTTGAGAATTTTCTACTCATAAGGGGTGTTTTCTGTGGATAAGAGACATTGTGATTATCATTATGCATTCCTTGAGGTGAACAAGAGGTTGAAGATCCTACTTAGCATCTCTGAGTATACCTTATTCACAGCAAATTATGAACTTGTAAAACGGGATTCCTTGTAACTGCAACTTGCCAGATTTTAGACCACCTTCCTTATTTCAAAACCTAACTCTGAAGTCAAGACATAAATGTGTATAATACAAAAGTTCAGAAGAAATATTCTTGCTCATAACACTCATGTTTGCTCCCTAGCATTTCTGATCATGGAGCTGCAGTACAACAGTCTGGATAAAGTTACAGCTTCAGAAATCCTTCAAATAAACAAACAAACAAACACGTCTAAAGAGATGTAGGTAGAACTGAGAGGTCCAATTTCTGCAAAACCATATCCCAGTATCAATACTTCACCTAACCCCACCATCCCTCCCTCGGGTATCAAGGCCATCTGAAGGCAGTGAGGTGCCTGCACTTGTTCCTCCTCTCAGCCAGCTGCAGGAGCTCAGGCGCTAGAACTCTGCATGCAGGAGGCAGCTTTTCAATGTTTGAATACCATGGACAACTTAAACATCTATTCTCTGCCTTTCCTGAAGAGAAGGGAGTGTGCTGATGGGAGAGAAGTCTTCTGTGTCCAGATTTGATCTATAGGCCACCAGTTGCACCGCACTGAACTCTGTGGACTTCCTAAAACAAGCATAGATTATGTAGTGAATATTTCTTTCTCTGATCTTTAAGGGAACATACAAGTTGAATTCTTCAATTCTGCTCTACGGGTTTGCAGAGTTTTGTTCTCTTCCAATTTTAACATGATTTGCACTTTTTCTTTTGTTTGTTATTTATAGGGAAGGTTTTCTTGCTATTTTTTCTGGCTTTTGGAAGTATATGCACCTTGAGAAAACTTTTCTGTGTTTTTTTGGTTTAGGGTTGTTGGGGGGTGTGTGTGTGTCTTTTTGCAGGGTGTTGTCTAGGCAACTCTCCAACTTCCCAGAAATTATCCTGGTAGATGTCCTAACAGAGTGCACTCCTCTTAAATTTGGTAATAAAATGTTCTGGCAGCATTTTTATTGCATTTCTGGTCAAAAAGTTATACTGTAGGTGTCTACTAACATATTTGGCAATGGGTCATTTCTTTGAAGATTCCATTTATAATTCCAAAAACTACAGCAGGAGTTTATCCTCTACTTTTGTAGTTTGAAAGCCTTTGGGATTAACATTGCAAATTAAAAATGGAAATGGACTTTTTTTTCCTTTTTCCCTGGTTTAACTTCAAATAAAGAAAAGATTTGTATAAAAGGTGTATATGAAGGTGGATTTATAGAGTGAACCTCATTAAACTTTACCCCAAATTACCTGTGTGCAATATTAAAAGAAAAAAAAAAAGAGTAAAATACTCTGAATGAAATAATCATTTAGCTGTAGCTAAAGAGTGATTATAAACACAGGATTATTCTCTATATTTTAATGGTCATTTTATCCTTATGGGAAAAAAAGAAGTATTTTTATTAAGTTTGATAAGACATAATCACCTTATCAGTATGACTGACTTTATACCAGTGTATGCAAAATTAGCTGGGCAAAATTCAGCACCAAAGCATGGATAGCATTACAAGTTAAATCTACAACTAACTTTGCTAAATGAAGATCACCAGTAGCTGCTCATATTAGTTGCTATCTTTAGGTCTTGGATTAATCTGCATGAAAACAGAAGTGGTCCTTAAAAGTGTTAAACTACAGTGATTACAACTTCATCTCAAGCGGCAGTTAAAAAAGACCTGTGCCCTTGGGGTAGGCAAACAGTGTTAAACTGTTGATCAGGAGAAGCAAGTATCAGTGACCCTCCCCAACACAAATGCATACACATTTTTCTGTCTCAATGCTGACCAGCATCTGTTACCCCAAGCTTAGGTCTGCAAGTTGCAAATAGTAGTTTTTGACAAATTCAACTTAGCTGCCAAAATGATGGAAGAAGATTAGATCTCAGCTAGCTAGAATATTAGTATAGGGCTCCTCTTATTGCTTTTAAAAATGTCTCTCATTCCTAGTCTGTCACAGTAGACTAGCCCATCTCATAAAAAATTTCTCTGATGTCTACAAAAACCTGTGAAATTACTTACACTGCTAGAAAAAGTGGTCAAGGCTTGTCTTGCTGGTCATTATTATGCTACTGTTTCTGTATATGTTGCTGTCATTTCATATGCTCACATTGCCTCTTGCTTTTTGTTTAAATGGCAAGTTGTCTGGGACGTGGAACTTCCTTTTGGTCATAGTACATACAGTGTCTGATACAATGGGGTCTGTGACTGAAACTTGTCAGTAATGGAAATGTATCTCATAGGTATATGGAAAGAACAGTTGAAATAGAGCTTTTATGTACAGGAGAATCTTCTTGAGCATTTTTAGAAGACCTAAAGATAAGGTATTTATGTCATTAAACAGAGATTAGAGTCGTCACGTATGTACCTCTGACTAGGAAAATCACTCTAATTGATTCAATCCTAGCTCAGAGCGTGAACATAATATATATGAAAATCACAGTACTTAACTTTTCTTATTTTTATGAAAGCATAAGAAAAATAGCACATTAAGACTTGCTTCTGCCTCAGTCTCAATAGTTTACAAAGTATAAGGATACTGGGATGAAAGCTGGACTACATAAAGTGACCTCTGTAGACTTACAAATCTATGCCATGTTCTGAGGGGGGAAAAAAAAAAGGTATAATTCATGTGTGCAAAGACAATTGATGTTAAAGCAATTGTCAAGTTTTCACTTAATTAATGGCATAGAAGCTCCTGTATATTAAAAAGCCAGTTTCAACTCTTGTTTACATGCAACTGAATTTCATGGACTTGAATTATGATTTATAATAGTAAAATACTATAGTAATTTAGAGAGTGTTAGTGGCCCAATTCCTGCAGCCATTATTGCATTAATATAGCACGAGTCTTCCATGTGTAGTAAACATGTCCATTAACAGAAGAAAAAATACTGCTTATGCTGTCCCAATTAACAAATTAAACTTACCTGTTCAGTTGTATGCAAAGCCATCTAGTGAAACACTTGGCATTAAATACTTCAGTCCTGTTGTTAACAATCTTACATGTTACATTTGCTAAAATCTGGCAATATGTGTGTCATTACTATAAAAGTTAAAGAGCTGAGATATCTCATCTAAGTCTTGTAAAGGAAAGCATTATTTAAGAGCTAAGTATACCAGTATGAAATGAACAGGGTATCAATTTATAAGTGGAACCAGAAAAAAAGAAAATAATTTTTGCAGACTGCTTTATTATAACATCTGACATCTGCCACTTCTGGCAAAGGATAAAAGGAACATTGGGAAGAAAACGTGAATATAAGAGCATAGTGTTAAAAGCTATATGTAGACTTGTGGCAGTGGATGCAGGAAAAAAAAACCACCTTGTTTTTAGAAAAATACAGCTGGCATTTTTACAGATCTGTTTCTAACTCCTTGTGCAAAAATCTGACAATACTGTGAGAAACGCTTATGGCAAAGTCATACTGAAACCTTCACTGTCAGTGCGAAACATCTGAAAAGGAATGGCAATATGCATTAGGGGAAAAAAAGTAATTTCAGCAGAATTTTAGGAAGGTGGAATTGAAAGTCTTTGGAGAGCATAACAATGCTTAAATGATACAGCCTTTATGATGTAAATTACTCAATGTGAATGCACTTTTTGTCATTTGGGATTTTTTTTTAGGGTATAGAAATGTTATTTCAGCACAGGCTATCTGAGAAGAACAAAATTCCTGCTATAGTTTAGGTTTTTAGTTTGCAGTAGCTAACCTGATTGGGGACCTACAAGAGAATGTAAGGCAGAAATTTTTGAGATAAGTCTGAGAGTATGCTGTCATTGAAAATACTATTGGTGGAATGTTCAATATATCCTTCTAAAATGACGAAGTTACACAAATGTAGTTTGTTTCCAAGTATTTTTTTTCACCAGTTCCAGGTTTGCCCTTATAGACAAAGGTACTTCCCTCTCTATCCATACTTTGGACTAATTTCTTGCAGCATGCAAGACCTGCATTCTTACCATCCATTCCAAAATGGTTAACTAAAATAGTTTACCATATTTATGAAAGATACTATCCTTGTGACAGTGTGACAGGTACAGTCCACACCCCACCCTCACCCCTACCCCCCTCCCCGGATGAAGATGGGCCTTTGAACATGGTGACCACCGTCTTTTCGCGCCTCATTTTTGCACCTTTTATGCTCAACCATGCCCCCAGGCACGCACACCCCTTGGCAGGGGGAGCAGGAGGAGCGGGACCCCTTGGTCAACAGACAGGGCCCACAGCCAGTGAGGCACCCTGGCTCAGAGAAGCTTCTCAATCATGACCAATTATGACCACAGCTCAGATCAACCCAGGGTACAAACAGGGCACTGCCGGAGACCCACTTTGAGTGGTCTTCTCAGAGCAGTGGGTCTGTGTTCGAAACCTCTCCCCTTGGGCTGGGACACCACCTGAGGAAACGTCCTCGGATTGAATGCACTCACCTCCTTTTGGTGAGTGGTTTCTTCTGGATATATCCTTGAGAGAGAGAGTGAGTTCCCCCCACCTCCCCCCTTGTGAGTGAGTGCATGTGCGCACTTTGGATCATCATTCTTGTGTGTGTTGATGTATAGTAACAATACCTCAACTGACACCTCGAACCTGTTATGTGTTAAATGTTATCAGTGTTGACTGATTTTGGTTTACCCCTGTTTCTTATTGGTTTCTGTTGTGTTGTTTTGGTTGTTTTGTGAAATAAAGTTGTTTGAGCTTGTCCTTCGTTTGGGTTAGTTTTAGTGTTTATCTCCATGACAATCAATCCTCTTTGAAAAGTTATGAAGATCAAGGAGATCCTCAGTGACTAGAGGAAGGAGAATATTGCACCCCCGCTCAAAAAAAAAAAAAAAAGGCAAAAGAAAAAAGCAAAAAGCTGAAGAACAGTCTGGGGAACTACAGGTTACCTTCACTTTGATTGGGACAGTCAGCATGGGTTTAGCATGTATCCTTGTATCCAGTTTAGGATGTTACAGTCTGGATAGGCAGAAAAAGATAGATAGATAGATAGATAGATAGATAGATTGATAGATAGATAGATTAAAAAAAACTAGTTGCCTAGTTGGGCTCAGAGGGTTGTACTCTGCCTGGAGATCAGTAATAAATGGAGTACCACAGGGTTCTGTGCTGGTGCTTGACCAATTTAATGTCTTCAACAATGAAGGACACTAAGATGACCAAGGGATTGCAACAACTGACCTGTGAGGAGAGGCTGAGAGAGCTGGGACTGTTCACCCTGGAGAAAAGAAGCTCAGGGGGATCTTAACAATGTGTATAAACACATGATGGGGAGAGTAAAGAAGACAGAGCCACAGTCTTTGCAGTGGTGCCCAGTGACAGGACAAGAGGCAATAGACAAAAATTGAAATACAGGAAATTATATTTAAACATAAGAAAAAACTTCTTCATGGTGAGGGTGGTCAAACATTGCAATGGGTTGCTTGGAGAAGTTGTGGAATTTGAATATTCATCCTTGGAGATGTTCAAAACCCAACTGGACATGGTCCTGGGCAAACTGCTCTAGGTGACCATGCTTTCAGCTGTGGAATTGGATTAGATGATCTCCAGAGGTGTCTTCCAACCTCAGTGATTCTGTGACCTGGAGAAGGACATTCCAGCTGAATATAAGGAAAAGCTTTTTCTCCCTGAGGACAATCAGCAGTGAAGAAGGCTGCATGAAAAGGTTGTGCAATCTCCATTCCTTACCATGATCAAGACAAGACTCGTTAAAGTTCGGAGAAATTAGTCTGACCTGATCTCACAGCTGAAGTGCTTTGAGTAGGAGTTTGGTCCAGAGGCCTCCTGAGGTCCCTTCCAACCTGAATTATCATGTGAACTTTGCAGTTACTATGCATCATCACTTGAAAGGCCTGTTGAAAGAGGAGAGATAGAAGTTGGTGGCTGCATATGGACAAGGTTTTAAGCAGTCTCTGCATAAACACTATTTCCTTTGCCTAGGCTGTGAGATTGATTCCTCATCTGTCTCTCTTTGCTTATATGGCTTTAGTTAAGCCACATGTGAAATTAGGATATTTTAGTGTTTATTTCCATGTTTCCTGCTACTAATTTTGTTGTCCACTGAAGACAGTAGAGGATTTGAGAACAGAGAACATTTATGAGAGAAAAAACGCAACTTCACAGCTGCTATCTGCAGAGGTCAGGTATCTGAAACTATTATTCAACACTATATTAAATCTACCTCTAAGCCTCAAGAGTTCTGAGTTAAAAAAATCTGAGGCCACATGCTCTGAATGTTGATTCCATATGAAATGGTCTATCTGGTTTAAGTATGTTTAGAAATATTCATGGGTTACTTTTTCACTAACTGGCTCTTTCTTGTGCTGTCAGTCTCCTTGCAGCATCAGGACAACATCACAGAAGCTCTTTATTTCATCTTCAGGTTGTTCCAACACAAATGGCACAAATGTCGGCAAACCATCAAGTATCAATTTTGTACTGAAGATCTAGCAGCAGTAATCATGGCACCATGACCTGATTATATAAAAGTAAAAAGGATAAGCAGATTTTTTTTTTTTTGGTGGATACAGGGTTCTATAGAATCTCTGAAAGAGAAGATTTCTGACATACCAGTAATGTATGACAAAATCATGCAAAGAATAGTCAGAGATAATCTCGGTAAGTAATCATTTACTCTATTTATACTTATACATGGACATGAAGAATTAAATAGTGTCTGAAAAATAGGAAGGGATTTGTACCTTTTTGTACCAGAAACTTAACCTAGAATTTCCTGTCTGTTTCACTATATTCATCTAGGAATTAAATTTGTCAGCATTGACTCCAGATTAATATGTTTCATTGTTTCTCTTTTAGAAGTCTTTTAGGAAAATCCTCCTTTATTTTTGGATGTAAAACTACTAGTAATACAATGAACACAGTTACAGCTTAAGGCTTTTTTTCTTTAATTCTGTCAAATGGGAATTTTTAAATTTATCTTCATGTAAGAGATTGAGTTAAGAATCTCTTTTTGGCCTCTCTTAGGTCTTGTCCATCATCAGTTTCTATGGAGATTTTTATTTTCACATCATCTTTTGCTTGCAGCCATAAATAACTTAGCAGAGAACAGTGCTGAAATTGATTTTTTTCAAGTAGAGATTCAACACTAATACAAAGTATTAATGCTGACCTCATATGCTTACATCAACAGACTGGCACCTCTACTGTCACACATTCCAGGCAGTTGGGAATTTACTCTACTTTGACATTTCTAAGGTTTCTATTAAGGCTGAGAAAATGAGTTTGGAAGTTTGAGACTCTATTGCTTTTTGAAAAGGAATAGAAAAACTTGCAATATCTTGGTGTATATTATTATTGAAACAGTTTACCACAAAAGAGTAGGGAAGAATACATGGACTTTTTTCTTGAAGTTGTTTCCATTCTTCTAGGGCTTGAGTTTGTGAGAGCTTGAGTCTGCCTTCACCAAGCTAAATGTTTCTAGTTTGTTCTAAACTGTAGGTACTTAATTTACTGTATGCCTCTTGCAGTGGTTGTCTCTCATGATGATCTATTTCAATTTAAATGCTGCAACTATAACCCTGCATCATCCATTCCATGATAAGGGGAAAGGATAATAGGGGTAGTCATAAGACAGTAAGGAAGAGATAGCTCCTTCAGAAGTGCAGCTTCATATCTCTGCAAAGTTCAGATGGAATCTTTTGTGAAGGAAAAAAAGGAGCAGAAACATCCACACAAAAATATAATGACAGTTTGTACATTCAGCACCCCGCAGAGATGGAGAGATTTTTTCAGCTATCAGTGCAGTTGTCCAAAAATTTATTTGTGATTATTAATAGGACAACTTAAAAATTCGGTTTTGCAGCAGTAACAGTAAAAAAAATTACATAGGAATGGGAAGGCTGCAAAACTATTTACATTTTAAAACGTCAAGCTGAAAGACTTTGATGACACAGTGAAGTAACATCTTGTAACGCGTCTGAATTTTTAGGGGTAAAACTGGTTTTAAAAGAATACTAAGGGAAAGATGAAAGCATTCAATAGTTATAACGAGAATTTAAGTGAGAAACAGAATGGCAGCAATTCTTTGACTAATCAACTTCTGTTTGACTTGAAGACAGTAAAGAAACTTTCACTTTTGATACCCAGGTCAGGGCTACTTTTTATCCCAGCAGCATTATATGGGCTACTAAGACTCAAAACCCAAAGGCTAGGGAATGGATTCAAGAATACAAGGAACTAAGTCCTTTCATTTGTTTGGCTTTTAAGAGACTTTAAGACATGTTTTAGGGTTGGGGAACTGTTTAAACTGTTTCTTTACTCTGTTCTTACCAGTCTTAGACACCGATTCCTACATCCCCTGCTATACTGAGTTTCTTCTGTTGTGTAAGCCATGACTTGTTTTTCCCCAGTCCTGTACCAATGTTACTTTACCATCAACATCAACCAGGATAAGTTGTAGTGTGAGCTCTGATATAAAGCCAGCTCAGTCCAGATGGAAACCTCAGATGAATGACCAAAAGCAAGACTGCATAGAACATGTGCAGCGATATTTTTATTTTTTCATTTCTCAGAACCTTTTATTTTCAACACTTTAGCCAAATTTTCATGGAAGTCGCAATGTGAATTTTCTGTGCCATGTTTAAAGTTCTGGAATGTAAGGCCCTCTGTTGAAAAGGGCAACTTTTCAATAGAGTGTTGGGGTTTTTTTAACATAAACAAAAATATGTATTTTGCACCAACCTTATTTGCTGAGAAATTACATTAAGTTGAGGTCTTACTGTGCTGTGTTCTCTGAATACTTAAGTAGAGAAAAAGTTAACATCTTTTCGTGTAAGGTAGCACATATATGATAATTTTTAATGTTTCCAAATTCTTAGATTAAACAAAGTAATGCACCTAACACTTTAAGACAAATTCAATATGAACTTTCAGTGACACAAAATTATATGACCACTCACATCAGTTCAAGGAAGTGAATTTTTACTGCATTTTTTCAATACTATTCAAACATCAGTTAAAAGCAACAGAAGCTGTGTGCATTTTTTTCCTCCATCACGTGTTCTGCAATATACTCTTATGTAATAATGATTTACACTGTCTTTGTAGAGGTAGGAAAAGCTTACAAAGAGGCAAGGTAACAGAGGTATTGGCAAAGCACATTTGTGTGTATGTGTAATATTTGATGTAAATTATTCATGTGAAGGCTAATCTTTGTTTTCAGAGTAATTTCAAATGCATATTATAATTGCCTTGGGTATTTGATTAAAGCCAGCAATTGAATGTTACACGATAGAAAAATAATGAAATCATAAAACAATCCATTAAATTTCACTGATTTTACTGATGGTGGCAATGCTATTTTTTTAGGAGAATAGAAGTAGAGCACAATTTATTATCTGCTGCAGACAAAACTACAAAAATAGAGAGTCTGAGGTAAATCTCCTGACAATAATGCCAGACAGGAAAAATGGATCCTCTCCAAGAAATACTACAGAAGTTAGTAAACTGTATATCAGATGTTGGTTAGCATATTGAGTGCTCATTGCCAAAAGAAAAACTTAAGTAAAGGACAGCAGCATTTTTCATTATTTAGTAAGCAAACAAAAGGAACAAACAAACTATTCAACATATGCAGAAAGTATTG
>VYZW01007318.1:24845-128531 GCA_013401315.1 Balaeniceps rex | reverse complement strand
AGCAGATGGCCAAGGCAAAGCCCAGGGGGCTTTGCCCATGGGGTGCAGTGCCCCTCCCATGGGATTTGGCTTTCTACACGTGAGGGATTTTATCTTTTTGGGCAGACAGACCTGTATGTGATACCATGTTTCCTTGTCCTGAGTTTGGGCACAGTGTTGTTTCCCCATGATTTTGCAATAAGCAGTCACCTTCATCAGAAGTCATTTAAGATCCTCTTTGTTTTTTGTTTTCCCCTGTCATCTCCATACATGTGTACACACTCATGTATATGCGTTTGTGCAGGTCATGAGGGGTGGTCCCAGGGGAAAGGGATATGAGCATCTTCTTGTATCCCTGAAGCCCTGTTCAGTGAATCTGGCTTTCTCGCTCCCTTTTCTCTTGCAGTTTGGCAAACCTGGTGACTTTGGAGCTACGTGAGAACCTGCTAAAGACTCTCCCCACGTGAGTGTCTGTCTGGTGGCTTCAGGAGTCTCCTGCCAGATGGTTCTTACTGATTGCTTAGGGACTTGCTGTTTCTGTAGTACAGGCTCTAGCACTTTGCTTGGGAGGGCTCAAGGCTTTGCATAAATTAGCTGCACCTTGCTGGATTTCTGTAAATTGGGGTGAGGAGGGAGAGAGATGTTACAGGGCTGAAGAGCAGGGAAGGATGTTCAGAGTCTGTACTCAGCCTCTGTGTCAGGATTGATTTGGAATAGACAGGGTTCCACATAAAGCTGCTGGAAATGATGAGAACCATTTTTCCTGGCGAGGTGGAGCAGATGACAGATTCTTTTGGAAAAAGAGAGAAAAATGTACTGATGTGGGTATAGGAAGAACTCTGTATACAGTGAAGTTCATAATTGGAAGAGCAGCAGGATATGGCTAAAGATATATTTTGCTTGTGACATGTTACCTTGGGTATCCCTTCTGATTGTTCTGGTTGAGCAGTTTGTGGGAATGGGTGGGATAACTGGCTTTCCTGCAGCAGACAAAAATAAGCCAGCAAGGGAGAAGAGGTAAGTCTTGGTAAAGGTTTCAGAGAGTTAGGGACAGAGATGGATTCCTGGTGGAGGGTCTGGCTGGTACAGCTGATGCTATCAGGTAGATAGGATGTGGAGAACTAATGAGTCTGTATATTAATCTCTGGTTTGGAGCCCATGAGAGTTGTTTGTTGAGTTTTCTAACCTACATTGGCTCTGTCAGCTTGTTTTCTGCCTGCTTGTCTATCCAACTGACGATTCCCGCAGTATTCCTTGAATATATATTGGAAGGGATTCTACCTGACTTCTTTTTGAATAGCAGTGTGTTTTGGGGCCACACAAACTGCTCAGTGAATGTGTGAAGCATTGCAACTATTGTCACCTTTCCTCAGTGCCCTCTTACTGTTCATGGCAAGTATTCAGTTTGGCTACCTGTACTTTCCCCCCTTGCTCCTCTGCTTTATTTAAAAAAGAAGGCAAAGGAGGCATCTGATGATACAGTGTTCAAGCAAGGCTTTGAGACTCTAAGCAGTTAGGGCTTTAGTCTTGCTTCTTCTGTGATGGCCACACCTCCCTCACTGTGAGATGTTGCTTTGACTCAGGTGCATGCTCTTCCTGATGGTTATTTTCCTCTGGGACCTGCAAGTGCATGCTTTCTATGACATCAGTTATATCTGCTTGTAGAATTCATGTGTCAGCTTTGACTCAGAGGACAGGACACTTGAAAAAGGATCTGAAAGAGTCTGCACTGGTCAGCTCCCAGGCTTCACAACTGGTAGAAGCACAGTTCAAATCAACACTGTCATCTTGTCTCTGATGCCAAAGTCACTGGATCTCTTCTGCACAGTTGTCGTCAGCATTAACACCCTGTCACGAAAAGGCAATATTAAAAGACCAGCTGAGATGGGCCCCACATGGAATATAGCCACAAGGGAGAACATGAGAGCTAAAGCTCCTTATGCCAGGCTGAGAACAGGCAAGCAGGAGAAGTTTGGGTCCTGGTGTTGGGACCCACTGCTGTCTGTTCCATGTGTTCTTTGTGTTCATACAGCCAGATACCACCACTGTGATACACCATATAAACGAAGAGGTGCAATAGCTACATCCAAAGTTGGGCTTTCAAACTGCAGTGAAGAATGGTCCCAATGGCTTTTCACCATCTAGGAACCAGCAAGTATCTGGAGTTTGAGAATTCAGTCTGTGACCAAACCCATGTGGTTTCTGGGGAGATCTCTCATGCCCAGTGCTCCCTTGTTTTCCTATGTTAGATTTGTATGCCATCCAGCAAGATACTTGTAGCATGCTATGAGTTTTGGGGGTTTTTCTCTGACAGATAAGTCCGGGCTTGATACTCATTCTGCAGCGCAATTCCGGCTTCTTTTCATCTTTACCCAGTTCCCCAAATTGTACTTTTGGATGATTTCCAAAAGTAGAGAGAGGGTCTTGAAGGCCAAGACAATTTTTATCAGATGTGTCAGTCAAATATGAGTTTGAAATCAATGGCCAAAGAAATTTCAGTGGTACTGTCAGGTACTCTACCCAGGTCTGAAGCTCTTGTACTTAGTCTGGTTGGAAATTGTGCCCAAGAATGGCTCTAAACAAGTCCAAGTGATCTTACCAAAGAGTAGAATGACTTATTGAAAAGGATGATGCTTTCAGTTTTCAAGGTAACTGAGCCCAGTAGGTAGATGGGCTTCAACACTGTGAATTTGTGACTGCATAGTGCCTCAGTGTCCTTTTGATTTTTGTTGTTGCTGAGCTCGTTAAAAGATCCAGCTTGCAATGACCTTCACTTGTCAAAATTTAGTTTCATTGGTTAGTCTTATGCTGTCAACTGAGTTCTGAAACAGTTTGTCTGGTACAGCTGATTATCACTCCTCATCTCTCCCATGCAGACGGGACACAGCTTGCCAATAATTTGGGAAGGGTAGCTCTTGTTGATGTATTCTCATGGAATAGTGGAGGGTGATCTATACTGAGGCATTTTGCAAGACCTCATATACCAACATGGATTCCATAGCTCACTTGTCCCTATTTTGGGAATTCAAACCGTGAAGGTGCGAAGGCACAGTCAAGGCTGCCTCACCCGTCAGAGAAGTCAAAGAGCAAATGTACAGTCATAATAAGAGACTGCTATACAACAGAATCCTTTTGATGATCCTGTTGATAAACCTTTGCTTGAGTTAATATAGTATCTCAAAATCCACCACTGCATAAGGTAAGAACTTGCTTTTCCTGTGCAGCCCAAATATTTTTATAGCCTGGCCCAGGCAAGACAGATCTCTCTCATTGCTTTCTCACAGATTTGCAGCCCCCAACTTCCTTAGCAAGGAAGCAAGGATGGCATTGAAATGTATAGCTCTATTTCCAGAGAAATATAGTGATTTCTGTATTAGGACGATTCCTTATGAAGAGAATAAAAAGAACTGAAGACCCTGCCTACTGGGGAAGTGGGCAGGGCTGAGATGGCAGTTCTGCCCTAGTGTAAAGTGAGAGACAGCAACCCCTGTTTGGAGAAGCGGGAGCTGGAGTTGATAGGGTAGGACTGAGAGCTGAGGATACATGAACACCTGAGCCATGTCAGAAGAACTGAATCCTGGTTTTGTGGGGTTGCAGTCTGCAGGCTTTTATATCACCAGGTCGTAATGTGTTTAGATACTCAGGGCACATCCTTGGACCACCAGTGTTGACGAGCATTAGTTCCCGCGCAGGCTTCTCACAGTATCTTGCCTAGTGAGCTTCTTGTCTGTACGTCTTGACCTCTTCTGAGACATTGTGCCAGTGTTGTCTTTCCCTTTCTCTTAAGCAGCATGGGCATCCCATTCGGGGAAACTGAGGCTGTTGAATTTGTCATTCCTGCCTCTCTGTGCAGCTATGCTCCCCTTGCCCCCTAAATATGTATTGTCCTCTGCTGACTGTCTCCTGTTATCTGTTAGTCTGTGCCCAGGTCCCCATCCTTGCTACAAAAATGGGCAGCAATGTGAAGGTGTGGCTTGTCATCTGTCATGCTTTTGCTCAAAGAGTATTTTATGGTGGGAGGGGGAGAAGGCAAACTGGTGACAGAGCGGAAACTGGCTCCTTTGGGACTGCTGGTGCTGCTGAACCCAATTCCCTGGTGCAGATGGTCTGGCTTGGGGAAGGGTACCAACTCCCCTAACTGCTTGGCTCAGAGGGACTATGAAAAAGGTCAGGATTGCCCCACCTGTTTTAGGAGTTATTAAAAATTATGTAATTTGTGAGATGTGTGTCCCAGATGCTAACCTTCCATTCTTTCTTTCTTTCTTTCTTTCTTTTTTTTCTCTCTTCCCCTCTTTACTCCCTGTATCTCGCAGTTCACTCTCCTTCCTTGTCAAGTTAGAACAGTTGGATCTTGGTGGCAATGACCTGGAAGTACTGGTAGGTGAGGGATGGTGGGGAGGGAATATGGGTGGTTGGTAGGGGCAGAACCCTGTACCTCCGTGGAAGCAAGTGGTTTTTCATCTGAAATGCAAAGAAATAGACCTGGAGGTTGGTTGGGAAGATTCTGATCTGCCCACCATGGCGTAGTCATTGTTTCCAGCATAATGTTCTCTTCATGTGTTGGCCCTTGTGTCTTGCTTCCTACTGTCCTCATGCACAACTTGCTCAGCACTTTGCAAGCACTTTTGCTCTGGGATGTTAATTCTTGCTATCTAGCTGCCTAAGGATCTTTCCTTTCCAATAAGACTCTCTGGTACTTCCTTTCCCTTCTGTGCTGCACTGCCCCCAGCTGTTGTTCTTCACTTCTGCTAGGCCAACTTTCTGCCTTTCTCCTTCTGATTTGATTTCTCTGCTGCAAAGTGCAGGACCATTCCATGCTGTTTCTGGCAGTGAAGTCAGCCAAGCATGGGGTGTGTGCCCTCTGGACTGGGGTGTCTCCATGGAGGGCTCTGAGCTTAAGCGTGCTGAGAGCCAGTGCAGAGTCTTGAAATTCAGCTTGTCTAGACATTCAGGGACATCCAGTGATATTCTTTAATTTTACAGCTATGGATTAAGCTGTTGCTGAATCCTGCTCTTAATGTTTGGAATGCTTTTTGGCAGAAACCCATCTCAATTGGGAGGTAAAGCAGTTTGTGCAGCTCGCTGTGCACAAGGCTGCAGCTTACTTGTGAGAACAGTTGTCTGACACTTGAACTGCACTCCAGTGGTGCATTAACTCCAAACCCAAATGCTAATCAGTGTGTGTGGTGTTTGTGGAGTGATGGTATGAACATATGTCTGCCATTGCTGATGGTGCTGCTATATCACGTTGAGTTGGCCAGTGTTATCCAAATATTTGTTTTCATGTCTGAGAGGAGGAAGAGGAGAAAGACTCATTTCTTCCGTAAGGCTAGAATTTCTGAACCCCTGTGTAGTTCTTGTCTTGCCTGCTACCAGACAGTCCTTGCTGTTGTCTTCTGTGTTTCCTGTTGGGACCTTCTGCAGCCAGTATGCCATCCCAGACATTTCCAAATGTGTGTGGCACACCAACACGTTAGCTTCATAAACCATTTGGTGAATGGTTCTAGGAGGTGTGAAAGCAATGACAATGTCTAGCTTTGCAGAGGTGTGGTGTGATTTGTAGCATCCTAGAGCAGCTTCTACCCTGTGGAAGGGACTGATGCTATTACTGTCCTGCTCTGTTACAGCCAGATACTCTGGGAGCGCTACCAAACCTGCGTGAGCTTTGGTTAGACCGGAACCAGCTCTCAGCCCTGCCTCCAGTGAGTACCTGTTCAGGGCCATTGATTCACCACTTTGCTCCCTTCCTCAGCTGCTCCCTCGAGCCATGGTGTCTTCTTTCTGATCCTAGGAGCTGGGCAATCTCCGCCGCTTGGTCTGCCTGGATGTGTCAGAGAACAAGCTGGAGCAGTTGCCCAACGAGGTCAGTGGGCTAGTAGCACTGACGGACTTGCTCCTATCACAGAACCTGTTGGAATGCATTCCAGATGGGATTGGTGAGTATTGCAGGATGGGGAGCAGTGCAGGACTTCACTGCCCAGGCAGTGCTCCTGGCGGGGGGGCTTCAGGCAAGAGTGTATGTAACAAGGTATTAGGGCTTGATGGACATAGTCGCAATAGTTGAGTGCAGAAGCAGTAGATGATACTGATGAGCAGAACTCTACAGGACGAGTTCAGGTTCTTGATCTGCATCATGCATGGGTGAAACCTGTGAACAAGCCTGGTGGGGAAGAAAGGTAGTCCCTGTATTGTTAGATAACATAATCCCTGATGGGAGGCATTTCAGCCAGGTGAACGTAGAACAGCGTCATTATCTCCGTGGCATAGTTCACACCTAGCTTGTTGCCCTGGCCAGGTCAGTTGAAGCAGCTCTCCATCCTCAAGGTGGACCAGAATCGGCTGACAGAGGTGACAGAGTCAATTGGGGACTGTGAAAATCTGTCAGAACTCATCTTGACAGAGAACATGCTGACAGTAAGTACACCAGCAGCCACCCTGCCTCTCCCGTGCTGTTCAGTTTAGCCACGTGCCAGGGATCTTTTTCTGTCTTCTGGCTTCTGAGCCAGATTCCTGAGCATGCTCCAGCTGCTGTCCCTTCAGCTGCTTTGATGCACAGAGTTTCAGCTAGCTCACAGGCTCTTGGGAAGACCCTGGAGGAAGCTGCTTTCTCTCACTGTTATTTTTGTTTGTTTGTTTGTTTGTTTTTTCTCTGAAAAATTCTCTAGGATAGCTAGGACACTTGCTGTAGGATAGCCAGTCCTGAAGCCCATCCAATCTGATGGGAGCAGGACTACATGAAAAGCTGCATTTGGTGAGGAGCCATGAAGTACTGTAATTTAAAATGGCCCTGCTCCAAACTGCTCATGATTTGATTGTTAAAACACAAGTATTGGGAATGGACAGATGAACAGGAGAAAAATCTTGACCAGTAGTGTTCCGAGTGCACTGTGCTGAGGTGAAGAGTTGGCATGTAACAGTCTGTGAACCTGAGGGAAAATCTGTCCCAAAGTTGTAGTGAGAACTTTATTGAAAATGTGTCTGTTGGAACAGAAGGCAGCTTTTTTTCCGCCAGATAGAGGGCTTTATACCTTTATTCTACTGCTCTTATCTTTTGCAACTATTGAATCATCTCCTTCCTAGGCCTTACCAAAGTCCCTTGGCAAGCTGGCCAAGCTGACAAATCTGAATGTGGATCGGAACCGGCTGACATCCCTTCCAGCTGAGATTGGAGGCTGTGCCAATCTGAACGTGCTGTCCTTGCGAGACAATCGCCTGGCCCTCCTGCCACCAGAGCTTGCCAACACCACTGAGCTTCATGTCCTGGATGTGGCGGGGAACAGGTCAGCAGCAGGAGGAGTAAACAGGCTTGTAGGGACTTTCCTAAGGAGGCTGCTGTGAAGGAGCAGCATGGGCTGGGCCCTGGTGTGTTTTGGGAGAGACTGGATCTGTGCTGATCGCAGGATCCACAGTTTGGAGAAGCCCAGACTGGCTGCTTAGGGCTATGGAAAGAGGGTGTGCGTGTGTCTCAAGCTTTGCCTGGTAAGCCCTCCTCTGTGTTACCTGAATACAGGGCAGAACTAAAGCAGAAGTGTGGGGGCATTTTGCCACGTGTGAAATAAAGATCAGGGGAAATCCCTGGTCCACTGTCTTCCTTCCTGCAGATTCTGTAGTTTTGTGTCATCAGTCCTCAGGTGATTGGTGCCAAAGCCTTGTTTGTGATGTGCACAACCCCACAGTGTGCAAATATCTGTGATCTGTTCTGAAAGATTCTGCAGATTTTAGCTGCAGTTCTGTTAGCTGAGGCTGGTATTTTTGGTAGCAGTTGGACGCTGACCAGAGCTTCTGTTTGGAACACTCTCTGTATACTGGTCCGTGAAGGCATAATTTTTCTGTCTTCGAACCCCGCTTAGAAAAAGTTCATCGTTTTCACATTGTTGATGGAACTTGTCCTCTGCTAAAAACTGATGAGGGTGGGTTACTGGAGTCCAGTCTGTGGCTATGGCAGAGCCATATGCAGCACAAACCACCTGCTTCAGTGTGTGTAAGAGTGAGGGATCCTGCAGTCTGTCCTTCTCCAACACAGGTGAGGCAGTCTGGAGCTGAGCTGAAGTTCCTTCATTACCAAGTAAGTTCAACCAGCAGTTCTTCTTTTCTTTTGCAGACTGCAGAACTTGCCATTTGCTTTGACAAATCTTAACCTGAAAGCCCTGTGGCTGGCAGAAAATCAGTCCCAGCCCATGCTGAAATTCCAAACAGAGGATGATGAAAAGACAGGAGAAAAAGTTCTCACTTGTTACCTGCTTCCCCAGCAGCCCTCTCCTAGCCTAGGTAAGAGACTGCATTATGGACACTGTCTGCAGTGCCGTGTACTCTGGAGAGTGCTGTAGGGAAGAGGCCTTGAACCCTTCTCTCTGCTTGGTTGGACTGTTCTTCGTTACTGTGATACCTGTAGCAGACCTAGGCTTCTGAATGGCTGGTGGCAACTTTCCAAGGCAGATCTTTAAAACTGAGAAATTGCTTCTCTGCCAGGCGGTAAAGAAGCTGCAGCCTAGTCTTCAAGTCTTCTGCTTTGATCCATTGACCAAGTAGTTCTTGTCTGTAAGGTTTGCTTCCTGTCATGATGATATTCTTGTGTCAATACTTCTGATTCATGCTTTAATCCTACCTTTTTCCCTAGTTCTTGGGTAAGGAGTGCTAGAGCTGAACCATTTGGGTCCTTTTGTAGAGGCTGCTGTAGAGCTAGTGGGAGAAGAAGTGATAAGATCTGGAGGCTACATCCTTTGTCCTCAAGGCCTCTGTGGTTTGATGCCATGGGTAGATACAACAGAAGTGCCCTAATGGGTTGAGAACTGTCTTTCTACTCGTTCAGTAGCTCCCACTGCGTTGTCTTTCTCCCCAGAGAATCTTTTGCAGAACAGTGTGGATGAGAGCTGGACGGACACCAATCTAAACAGAGTCAGTGTGATTCAGTTCCTGGACGAACCCAAAGTAGATGATGAAGAGGAGTCTGGAGCTGAGAGACGGGTAAGAAGAAGAGTTTCTGAAGGCTTGTTAGCTCCTTACGGAAACATAGGCGCATTCTAAACTTTTCTCCTAAGATGGGAAGCCATTATGGTGTTCATGTTTCACCCTGTAATACTGCTGCAGACATGTACTACATTTTTGTGGTCTGAAGAGTGTTTGGTGCCCTGAGGAGACAAGCAGGTATAAAAGAGAATTCCCTGAGAGCCTTTGTGCAGATTTACATTTTGACCGCTGTCCCATGGGAGTTGAGCTGTGACTGCTAAACCTGCCCATGGAGCATTCAGGTAGTCCAGAGATCCTAATAGTCAGAGCGCTGTCAGGACTGGATTTTAGTTGACCCCTCTCATGGGGAAGACCTGCACAGCCAGACTCTAGCCGGGCAATCTCCACCCCTCCGAGCATGGAGCCAGATGCAAGCCCATGCTGTGGAGTATTCTGTTACTAAAGCAGCTAAACACTGTAGACAGACAGCCTCAAAAACTGTGGAAGATCATTTTGCTTTAATTGCAGATGCAAAGGGCAGGATAAAAGTTTCAGTTTTCAGCAAGTACTCTGTTGGTTTAAATCTCCTGCAGGATTTTTTCCCTTCTTATCTTGTGGAGAGAGATTCTCTTGAGATCTGAATCCTTCTAATAAATTGTATTTGCATCTGTCCTTGCAGCATGTATATGCTGCTGGTGTTTGGAGGTTTTGTGGGGTTTTTTTGATTGTTTTTAACATTGTTATTAATTTTAGAATACTGTTTTTCTTGACTCTTAGCTGGGATGGAACTAGCTAAGCATCACAAATTCTGGTAGCATACGGGTTTGTCAGACATGTTAAGAAACACCAGAGGGATTAAGAAGATATTCCACCTGTGTGTTCCTTTAGGGATTTCTGTGTTGACAGTTTCACATTTACTAAGCCTGAAGCACAATTTAAAACTTCCCATCTCTATAATTCCTCCCAATCCCCCTGTCAGATGGAGAGCAGGATAGTGTTTGAGAGCTCTGAGGAGTGTTATCTGCCTCTATTTCTTTCCTCTTCCCAGCTGCAGGCTATGGTAGTGGAGAGGCCCAGATCAGATCCTGCAACGTGACATTGAGCTCATGTCCAGCTGGGGCTCTGATAAAACATGTCGTATGAATTGGTTCAGTCTTGAGACATTGCACATGCTGCTCTGAGTGTTGAATCTCCTGCTCTGGGTGTTTTTCTTTGGTAGGGCTTACAACGCAGAGCAACCCCTCATCCCAGTGAGCTGAAGGTTATGAAGAAAGTGATTGAAGTTCGGCGCAATGAGGTATATGCTGCAAAGCCTGACACGGACCTGAATTCTCCTAACTCAGAAGTGAGTGCTGTTCACTAAGAAATGGATAACCATAGAGGACATGGAGCGGACTTGGGGAATGGGGAGGCAGTGTATGTAAGCTGGGCAGAAAGAACTTACTTTTGGGAAAGATTGGAAGGGACTGAGCATGGATTGCCTGGATTCCAAGGGTTGGAATCTGCCTTTTGGTGTCAGCTGGGGCCACTGAGATAGAGCAAGAGATGCAACCAGGAGAGAGAGAATAGCATAAGGGGGATTGTGTGCATTGGTACCACTTTTGTCATAACACAGGGAGATGAAAAGAAGGCTCTGATATTCCCAGTAAAGAATGATGGGAACAGAATGCTCGGAGGAGGCATCTTGCTGCCCAGGTGTGATACTAAGAATAAATGCCTGCACAGATGGTGGAACAGGGGTGGACCTAGGTGAGATGCAGCAGGCTTGGCAGGGAAAGCAGCAGGCAGCCTGAAGAAAAAGCTGGTTCTGTTGGTAGTGGATCGTACCGCACCTCACACCAGTCACGCTACGTTGCTCCATCTGCTGCTTTGGTTTCCATCTTGACTTTTACAATCATCTTCTCAGGAGAAGAGGCTGAGCGCCATGTCAAATCGCAGTGAGGACTCCCACCTTTCCAACAGCACTGCCTCTGCTGACTTTAGAGGAGAGGAGCAGGGAGAGGAGGGAGAGAGGAGCTGGCCAAATGGACAGGTGCCTGAGATGCAGGAGCTGGAGAAGGAGGCAAAGCCCAGAGCTGAAGAGGAGCGTAAGGAAGCTGCTGACCAGGAGGAAGAAGATGTGGAAGTGGAATACAATGAGGTAGGAGCCTAGGAACTGCAGCAGGGTCATGATAAAAAGTGGAAGGACTTGAAAGTTTCAGAGAAAATGGTAAATGCATGTACAGAGTGTGATTTGGGCATCACTGGAGGCAAATACAGACCATGGAAGCCAAGTGCAAGTAGACAGTCAGGCAGCCTGTGGGAGCTGGGTCCATGGGAGACTAGGAAGGACAGTGTAGGAGCCAGACAGGGACTATGGGAAAATCAGGGTTGCAGGTTTGAGTGCCCTCAAATCCTGGAGCTGACAGAGATGTGTCTGGGTCAAGGAGTTGCTACGGAAAAAGGCAAGTATGGTGAAATTTTAATGTGTATTCCTGCATCTTCTTTAGCACAAAAGCACAGGCTTTGCCTGTGTTGGTAGTGGGGGAACGGCAGGTTTCTGCACTGCCTCCAGATATGGCTGTTACCTGAGGTTCACAACCTTTCTGGGGCTTTGCCATTGTAGCCCACAGTACACTTTGCTGAGGACACGCTAATACGGAGTGAGGATGAGGATGAAGATGAAGAGCGACCATTCCCAGTGGAGAAACAGAGGCTTATCCGCAAGGACACACCCCATTATAAGAAACACTTTAAGATAACTAAACTGCCCAAGCCAGAGGCAGTGGTGGCACTCCTGCAGGGGCTGAACAGTGATGGAGTCCCCAAAGAGGAAGAGGAGTTAGGAGGCTGCAATAACAACACAGAGCCCGAGGACCAGGAGGAAGTGTGGGATGAGGATGACAGAAAGAATGGAGCTTTCTCTGCTCAGCCATCAGTGAAGGTAAGGTCTTGTGGGGAGGGGGGAAGGTCAGAGGGGTGCCAGACCTCCCTTCTGCTACTTTGAACTACCAACCAGGTTGATGCGGTACCAATGAAAACATTGGCAAGAGACTCCAGCACTTCAGGAGAGACATGCTGAGGGTGGGAGAGCTGAAGTTTGTTCTGGGGCTCATACGATTGTCCAGGAGCTGTGCCGTGTTGCTTATGTCTGACTCCTTGTGCTGCATCCAGATTCTTGCACCCTCCCCATTATGTGTGATGATGTGTTCTGTGCTGCAAGAACAGTTCTTTTGTCCCATCACTGACAGGTTCTTCCATTCCTTTCAGTCGCCTCCTCGCTTGCTGGTTGTTGCACCCCCTTTGCAACAGGATGAGTTTTATCCCTGGATGGATCTAATCTCAGGCTTATGTTCAGGCTGCTTACGCTTGTCTTTCTGCCACAGTGCCTCCTGGAGAGGAGTGGGTAGTGAGAGCAGACAGGAGCATGCCCTTCCCGTTGGTTCCACCCTGTGCCTGCCCCAGCGCAGAAGCAGTCTGACGTGCATTGGGATTTAGGGGAACTTGTGCTCTGGAGTTTTGCCATTACCATGGGCCATGGGGCCGCGATGGGCCTTTCTGGTTATGCTGGGGGCTGATGAGATAGGAGGTCCTTGGCTCTGCTCGGCTGAATCACCACGTTCGGGTGGGGACACACAGAGATTCCTGCTTGAGGAAGCTCCTCACAGTGGAATAGGAATATACTGATGAGGGACAATGCATGAGGTTAGACCAGTTCTTACTGAAGTTGGTGTGATGATTTTGTGAGATGTTTGGCAGGCAGGGATTAGGATGTGGCTGAATCTCCATCACAGTCTGACACCAACAAATCTCATGGGTGAGAATGTGGGTCTCTGAACTGGTGGAAGATGCCGGAGTAAAATCTGTTCTTGCTGTTACTGCACACACTCCAGGCTGCTGGCATCGTTTTCACCCCACGCTGGAGTTCAGATTGCTCAGGGAAAGGTTCTTGCACTCAAGTTTGCTTTGGAGCCTTTCTCTCAGTGGATGCTTGCCTTGCTGTATCTGAGCTGATACAGCTCATCCCTTGCTCCCTAGGCACGAGGCATGTAGTTTTCTTACTGTTAGTGAAGTTCTTAGAATGAAAAGGAGTTGCTGCTGCTTTTAAGAATGTGTGAAGCCATCTTGAGTCCCCTTCATCCAAGATCTGCCATACTTGGGAAATGCCCTCACCCAAAAAGCTTATTTTAGTCAGGGACTCAAAGCTGAGGATGCACTGACCCATTGGCAAAGCCTGTAAAGCCTACATGGGCGTTGAGACCACAGGTTTGGTGCATCTATCAGAAAGTTACCTTTGTTATTGGCTAAGCCTTCTGCCTGGAAATCAGTTTTCCTTTTTGTGGGGCTGGGTTGGATGCACTGCCTTCATGAAGGCAGATTTATTAGCTTGCCTCCTGAGCCATCTTCCAGAAGAGGGAATGTGGGGAGCAGTGTCCCTGTGAGTGGAGTTTCAAGAGGTGCTGCATACGTGTATTGAAGAAGGAGGTAGGACAGGGCATGCAGGAGGCTGAATCCTTAAACCAGAGGGTTTTTTGCAAAGGCAGTTGGTTTTCAAGAGGAAATTCTAAGGTTTCCTGCATTTGGGAGCAGGATCCCTGGGTGTCTGGCAGGATGCACTGTTCCAGCGGAGGCTCTTCCCTTTGCAGGAGGGACCAATGCAGTTTGATTTGGGGTCACTTCATTCCTGTGCAGCAGCTGGGTGGCACCAGAGGTCCCTTTGTGCTTTTCTCCTGTGTTGTTTAATCCTTCCTTCTTCACTGAATGACTTGGTACAGAGGGGGTGAGATCAGCTAATAGTGTTCAGCTTGTGAGCTTGGTGGTCACAGCCTCAGAGTGCCAACAGAGACAAAATACGGCCTTAAAGATGCAGCTTCCAGTTAGCTGAGCCAAAGAGCGCTGACACTCTGCATGTTGTGAGCCCTGGGAGCAGCCCTGTCGCTGGTACTTGCTGGTAGGTGGTAATCAGGAGTCGTGTGAACGGGGTCTGCTCTGGTGCTGTGTGGCCAGACCTATCAGAGAGGTGTGCGTTTGTGTGTTGGGTGGTGGTGGTAGTGGTGGTGGGTTTGGTTTATGCTCCACTAATCCGCATGCCTCTTTGCTGGTTCCTGTCCTAACAGGGGGTGTCGTTTGATCAAGCCAATAATCTGCTGATTGAACCTGCTCGCATTGAGGAGGAAGAGGTCTGTACCACTCCTACTGTTCTCTCTCTGCCAAAAATCATTCAGTCTGCTTGATTTGCTTCCCAGGCTCACCCATTGTTGTAGGGGAAACTCTGATCTCTCTGGGTCAAGTGGCTTCTGGACCTGACTGATCACAAATACACATTGATTGTTTCCTCCCCTGCTTTCACCTCCTTTCCCTACTTTTCCATACCTGAGGTGAGANACAAAAACACAAAAACAACAGAGGGGGCTGAGGTGGGAGGTTCAGTTCCTATTTGCTGTGCACTGAGGAAAGAGAAGGTGAAAGAAAGTAAATGCCTACTTCTGGGAGTGGTGGGTAACCCTGAAGGACTAGAGGCCTCAGGAATCTGCCGAGTGCTGTGTATGACCCTTTGGGAGAGGGAGGAGGATCTAACTCGGGACGCTGTGCCATTGCATGAGAAGGGTGGACTGGAGCTAATGATTCATGCATCTCATGCAGCCACCCGCTATAGAGTCCCCTCAAGTCTTCACATGCAGCACTTTGGGATGTCAGAAAGGGGCAGGTGGCACTAGAGGGTCCATAAAGCCCCTGGCACATGTATGGTGTTCTGTGCCGAAGTCTGAAGTCCTGTGTCTTGCTGCCTTAGCTCATCCTCTGACTGTGATTAACTTCCTGAATTTGTTTCCAGGTTTTCAGTAGGCTTGTCTGATCCTTTGGGCCAGTGGGCTTTCTGCAGGCACTGTTTCCAAGGAACTGTTGGAAGCAGAGTGCTACTGCCACTGGCAAGAGGCAGAAACTGTTGTCAGTACTAACGGCTTGCATGAAGGTTTCTTCCCTTAGGACAGTACAATGGTACCAGGCCCATGTAATACATGAAAGTGCTGGCCTGGTTGTCTCCGTGAACTTGGCTTTTTGCTACTCCCTCAGGTGTAAAATGGAGGCTTTTCTTTCTCAGTTTTGGAGTAAGACTTTCTGGGAGGGAGGTGACAAATCCTTCCACTTCAGGTGAAACATGAGCTGGCTCAGATGTGATCCACTGTTAGCGTGTCCTGAAGATTTGTCCGTCTTAGCTCTAGATCACTGAAAAACATATTAATGCTTCTTGCGTTTTTCTTTTGCATAGCTCTTCTGTCACTCAGAAGCAAAATTGAGTATAGCCAGGTGCTTCCTGATCCCTCATTTGGGAAATCACTGCTCTTGGTCCTTCTTTCCAGCTGTTAGACGTCATGTTCCGTTTGCAGAGTTTTCTTGCTCCTCGAGGTGCAGTGGCTCAGGAAACCTCAGTCTTGTATCAGGAAACAGTCTGCCTGCCTCTTCCTTGGCTCCTGCCCATGTTCCACCTGGATCTGATGGAAGTGCCTAGAGCTTCTCTGGGGTGGCTGGAGAGGGTAGCTGGTGTTTGCTCTGGTGTCCCTGCAGTACAGTCTCCTTTGTGCAGATCTGTTCCCTCACTGTAAAGAGCAACATGGTAGTGCAGCTCCCAAGGACAAGCATACTAGAGATCTACCAGATGCGTGGTAGTAGCTGAAGTCACCCCAGAGCAGACCAGCTTTGGGAAGCAGCTGATTGTCCTACAGCTCTGGGGAGTGCTCAGCTCAGTGGATGGTTGCCGACCTCTCCAGTCAGTGGTACTCTGTCATTTTATTGGAATCGTGCTGGGCACCTACCAGGACTGCAGTCATGTGGAAGATTCAGTTTCCAGAAACATCAGTGAAAGCAAACTGTGGGACTCAGGTTGAGAGTGCTGTGAGAGCTGAACTCGGGCACTGCGCAGCTGGGACACCTCACTCATGCTGAGATGGCTGCCCTTGCCGTCTTTCCTAGCACGTCGGCTGCGAAAAGCATGTGCCTCTCATGAATAGGTGGAGGACAACAGGAGAAATACTCGGGGCCTTAAAGACTACTTAACATCTGAGTAGAGAACTAGCTTGGGAAGTGACCGATCCCAGAAATAGCATCTACCTCCTGTTTCCAGGGATGATTTCATGTCCTTGAGAAAAGCCTGTTGTAGCTGAACCAATGGGCTGATGAAACTGAGCAAGACCATTGCAGAGTGGAGAGCCTGGTGCCCCTTGAGCAGCACAGTTTAAGTTCATAATGCTGCTATCGCATTCCTTGCATAATTTTATACAGCTCTTAGAGAGAAGGAACTACTGATCGTGTGTTCTTTAAGCCTAAACCATAATCCCGAGCTGAAGGCGAAGCTTGCCAGAGTAGAGCTGGAGACATCTGCCTAATTTCTGTCAGCACCCCAGCATCAGGGTGTAGGAGCCTGGTGCTATGTATGCAGCTGGTACTTCCAGAGCTCCTTTAGCTGTTAGTGCCAATGGGCCTCTACTACAGCGAAAGAAATAATTTTGTTAAAGCATGTGATATCTGATACTGGATATCTGGATTCCACTGCTGACTCTGTTCCCAATGTTTTGCCTCAGTCTCCATCTGCACTGCAGAAATGGCTGTATCTGGGTTGTAGGGAGGCTTTTGGAGGATAAAAGCAGCATATCAAGCTGCTATTTGAAGGTACGAGGTTGCTCCTGAAGTCTGTTTCTTTTCAGATAATTTTTGAAGAAATAGTCCAGAAAGAGCTGCTGTGCAGATTGAAGATAATAGTAGAAAGAGGGTCCCAAATTCTGTTTAAGTGACAGATGCTTCTTTGTCTGCAGTAACGGCTGATGTCATCCTTCTGTGTGTGCCCAGGCTTAACCCATCTTCTGCAGAGCACCTAAAAATACAGGAGTCACGAAGGGCTCTGCACTGGCAAAACTTGTGCCAACTGAGGCGCTTTATAGCTTTTGCTTCTTCCATGATGCTCTCTCCCAGCTGCACGAGGCTATCTAGAAAGGATATGCTGTTAATTTCCCTCCCTAGGAAAAAGCTAGGCTGATCTTAGATGTTCAAAGTGCTTTGACTTCCTTGCCAGAGCGTGGAAAAGATCCTGTCAGCTGCTTCTGCTCAGGTGTCGTATCCTGTCGCTCTGGAGTCAGAAGCGAGTCAAGTTTTCTCCTTAAAAGGAGTCTTGGCCTGTGGAAATAGCTCAGAAATACTACCATTTGTGTTTGAATGCAGGCCTCATGCTTGGCACCACAATTCCTGTTTGCCAGAGGCAGACTCTGACAGCACAGCTCGGTCCTGAAGCACCCGGTGTTAAGGGGGTTCAACCTTGAAAAGGTTGGCCCACTTAGTGCGTAGCGTCGGGACGCCCTGCTGTCACGAGCAGTCCTGCTCATGTCGGCGATGCTGCTGCAATGCTGCCTTTACGCTTGGACCTCTGCGCCTTGGTCTGTTTTTATTGTTTACTGGGTGAGACCGTGTACTCATCGGGACATTGTCAGGCTTAGAATTCTTACGTAGCAAATGTGATTTTCCCGCAATGTGACCTGTAAATTTTAAACCCTGAAAAGATTAATAAATCTCTCTTGTATAATGCAAGAAAGATCATGTCATCGGTATTTGCTCGGCTGGCTTGACTAGAATATACTTCCTGACAGAGAGCAGAGTCTTCTCGAAGTTATGAAAAGATACAACACTCTGCTTTCTCTCATTTAATTTTTTAAGTTACTATAGTTCTCACTGAGCAAGGAAAAACATGCCATATTTTCTGCTTGAATTTGTCTGGCTTTTAATTTATTGCCATAGGAATGCTTTTCCTACTGGGTTGCAGGGCCCTTAGTAATCTTTCTTATGCTGTGAGCCTCCAACAGTTTGGAGGTAGGGATTGTCGTCTCTTCTTGTAGATGTACAGCTTCGCATTCAGGCCTATTAAGGCACAGTTTGGATACGATTCACCTACCAAGTGACAGAGATTACTTGTGTGATTGCTGCTTGTTCATCTTAACATATCACGCTGTGTCAACTGCAAATTTTGTCTGATCTGGAGCTTTCTTGAGGACCAAGTAGCAAACTGTGGAATGATTTCTCACACAAATGCAGAACTATCTGCAGAGTTTCCTTTTCCTGCTCTAAGAGGGTGACACAATCATCTGGTTTGCTTTCTCAAATAGAAAGAAGAGGAAGCAATAGAGGAGTGTTTTTAACAGACCATGTTTAAACAAAACCCTCCACGTGAAACTGATTTTCGCTTTTGAAATAGGAAAACACAATGTGTATATAACAGATATGGGTCTTGCTGTTTAGGATGAGGATTATACAAAAAGTTCAGGCATTAAAATAATCCCTGTAGAAATTAATGGGGCTTAAGCATTTGCATGCCTTTACAAACTGGTCCCCCTACTATGGTCAATAGTATTTTCTGACTGTGTCTTTCTGCGAAGAAAGATAACTCCTAGAATAGTTTCAAGACTTTGCGATGGAAGACAATCACCAGCTTGGATCTGGGAACTGAAATGAGGCAAGACTGGGATAGGATGCCATTTATGGAAGATACACTTTAGCCGAAAAAGCGCTGTGCTCAGTTCAGGAGCAACAAGCTAAATTTACAATGAAGATAACGTAGATTATTTGGACAAAATCCTGAAGTCAAGTCTCCTAACCCCACTAGCAACCAGATACTATGCTCTATTTCATAAGTCAGTCAAACTTTTAATTAAATATGGATTGTTTCCTCCTGTTACTCGATGTGTGTGCACACACTCAGGTTCCTCCTACTGGGAGAAACCAAAAACTTCTCCAGATTTCTACTTCTTGAACGATTAGAAAACTTACTTTCAAGCTGAACTTGCTTTTGTGGATTCATTGCTTTCATTATATTTTATCTTGAAAAATCTCTTTCCTGCCGTCTGACCCTTTGTCTGCTTGTCCTTGGTATATTTTTATGGGCATCAGTCACAACTTCTAGCCTTCAATTTGCTAGATTAAAGAAACCAAGTTCTTCTAGTGTTCTCTTGTAAGATAGATTTCCATTCCCTGTGTTTCTCACTGCCTTTTCATTCACCTGTTCTATTTGAATTCAGGTTTGTTGACTGTGGATAACACGACAGAGTTTATTCAGACTTTAGTTCATGAAATTCCATAGTTTTTCTTCCACTTCAAATGTGGTAGTTTCTGTTCATGGATGGGAATTCTCTTTAGCTACTTAGTTTTTGTTCTTGCATTCAATGTCAAGGTCCTCAGTCAGTTTTGTCCTCCAGACTGTTGGTGTTCTTAAAGATGTCTCTGCTTCTATGTTTTAAAATGAGTGATGCCAGGTTTAGTGCAAGAATTTTCCATTTATCTCACTGTCACCTTGGACAAACGCTCTCCTACTGTGCTGTCTGCCCGTAGCAGCACAAAGTTGAAACAAATATTAGAAGAGAGTTGTAAATTCTCCAGTCCTTTCAGTCTTTTAATTGTATATAAATATTGTATATAAATATATAATTGTGTATAAATGATGGGCTGAAATGGACCTTTAGAACAGTAAGAAATTACTGAGCTGAGAGGAGTTTCTAAGTGAAACTTTGGAGTCAGAATGATGCAAAGTGAATGACTATACCAATGATTTTACCACACAAAAAGAATCAATTAGAATAGGAATAAAAATTCTTTGCTGCTGAAGAGAGGAAGAAATATAATGTGTTTCAGTGTCACTCATTCCAGCTGAATCCGCAGGACTTCCATGTTTCCTTTTTTGTCCTCTTTCCAGTTCTGGGAATGGTTCAAGGCTCGGTAGCTTTGTCCAATACTCATTTTGTTGTCTTTATCTATGAAGTTGAATGTTTTCATTTCCAGAAGGACTCTGTCCTGTTGCATTCCATAGTTTAGCCGGCCCAGTTCCTTTCAGGATCCCTTCTTTTGCTGTTGGCGTTTCCATGTCTGTGGCAAAGCAGGGTGCCCATCATGATGAGGAGGAAGTACTAGCTTCTTAAATCCCTATTTCTGGAATTCATTAATGGAAGAACTAATCATAGAATCAGAAAACAGCCCAGGTTGGAAAGAACCTCGAAAGGTCCAAACTTTTGTGGGAAAAGGAGCCTAGATGAGATTATCTAGCACCCTGACCGATCGCACCTTGAAAACCTCCACTGATGGGGACTCTTATCACGTCCCTGGGGAGTTTGCTCCAGTGAATGATTATTCTCACTGTAAACATTTTTTCTTATATCAAGATGAAATCGTATCGCTATATAGAGACACATATATAGATACAAATATTCATATATATCTCATGATAAATGATTCATATCTGATAGCCACATATTCATATCTATATATTCATATCAAGATTAATCGTATCTGTATGAATCTAGTTTTTTATTTATGGTTCAAAAGTCATCATATTTAATATTTTAAAACATATATCCTTTCCTCATCCTCACTTAATGGAGTGTTGTTCACTGTCTTGGAATCTCTTTGGGGAAGGGGATCTGCAGGAGTACACCAGAGCGTTTAGTCTTGCAGGTCACCTGCCCTGTCTGCTCTTAAAGCTGCTGTCGGTCACTGGGGCTTGCAAACTTCTCGTATTTGGCGCTCTCTCCAGTTAGTACTGAACTGGGTGGAGAGGTCTTTAGTAAGAAGGCAGTAAAGTGCTTGACTCCTCCAATCGGTACCCTACCATCTCTGCCTTGCAAGTATCCATTCCCTTGGTAACTAAAATACCACCTGAACAGAGGAAGAAATAACATCAGAGCCAGAAAATCTTCAGCTCATACCCAGCAGGCTGCTCTTCTGCCAGGGCAGGATCTTTCCTTCACGTTCCTTTTTCCATTGCTTGTTTTTAATTTAGTTCTCGACAGCTCATGCAGTAATCTCCCACCTTCCATTTGGTCACTGATATTTTCAGCCTATCCCCTTGTCCTCGTGAGTTATTGCTTACTGAAGCCAGACAGATTTAGCTCTTCTAATCTTTCCTGGTGAGTCAGTGCCTCTGGCTCCTGAACTCCGATGTATCTCTTACATTCATGTGCTATGTAAGTACCCTCTCTTTTGTTGAGGTGTTCCTGGAAAAAGGACACACAGAGTTGAATGTATGTCTGTGTAAAGACATCTCTAGTGGTGGGTGTGAGGGGCTTTCTTCAGGGATTAGGGAGCACAGACCTTAGCGAGACGTGGTGATCCTTTCACTGGTATTTTCCCAGGTCCTTGCAATCTGTAGTTTAGGATTTGGGGACTGTTCATGCCGTTGTATTAGACACAGTGGAGCTGCTGTCTATGAAAATGTCTGATCTCTCCAGTCCCTCTTATTCATTTTAGTTCCACAGTATTTAGTGGTAATAAATTGTGTAATTTACTTGTGCTTTATATTCAAAAGCATTTTTTAAGCCTGCTGCCGAAATTTCATTGGGTATCCCTAATTCCTTTGTTGTTACAAACATGGAGTAATCATTTCCTATAAAGTTGTTAATGGCATGAAAAGATAAAAAGATGTCTATCCCTCCCCCTCCCGTATTTGAAGGCTCCTAGCCTCCCCGCATATGGAACTATTAACACTTTTACTGTCAGTGATTTGGCATAAGATCAGGCCTGATGCAGTTCTCAGCAGAACCCTACTTCTTGGTTCTCCACGAATGACTAGTACTCGACCTCTGCTAGTTCTTAGCTTGTGTAATACACGCCTAAAACCAGCATCACATGATGTCAGTAAGAATGTCTTGTGATAACCGGTTTCGTGTTTTACAAAAGTCTGCTTATTAAATCTTTACTTTATCAGCCAAGTTTGGAGTCTTGTCAAAGAATGAAATAGAGGTGTGTTTCTTTTTTGAGACCTAATTTGCATAAAATTCAGCTGTTTGGCATGATGCTATTTCTGTGTGCCTGGTAAGAGGCATGCGTGTTCTTCAGTTACTTTTCTGGAATTGGTGCTAGGATGACGAGCTGATAGTTACAGGCATCATCCTCTGTAATCTCTTAGCCTAACAGCACAATGTAAATACTATTTCAGGGTATCAAGATTCCAGAATTTTATAAATGCTCTATAAGCATATCAGAGATCTCAGCCAGTTGTTAGGACTCTTGGGTACAAGTTATCCAGTCCTTTTGACTTTTAAAATGGTTATTCCTTATCGATGCTATTAAATGGATTCTTCAGCTGCTGTTGGAGTGAAGCATGATTCATCACCTTCATGTGATGAGTGTACACCATGCTTCTGTCCAAATACAAATCAGAAGTATTTATCGCACGTTTGCGTTTTCTGTGTCATTGTTGACGATCCAGTCTCATTTAAAGTTTCAAGTGATGTAAATGCAGGGGTTAGACACTTACATGCTTCCAGATGTATAGCAAGTTATAAAAAGATGCCTGTGCATGCAGAAACTTGCTGCCCTCTGGAAGTAAGGCCCTTAAACCCCCGCTCCCTTGGGTATTTCTGGAGGAACAGCTTGGTCTTTCAGCAGGTTCTGAAGCACAACAGCTCCATGCTTTGGCAGTTGAATCCTGTGAATGCCTAGTTTGCTGCCTCTGTGTCTGCTGTGCCCCTGCCAAGAGCAAGTTGCAAAAATCCTTAGCTAGCAGTTGCAAGGCACAGCATTGAATGCTGTTTCATGTCCGTTGGGTAATGCTCAGATATCCCTGGCTGCTACTGAAAAGTAAGCCTGTCCATGCGTGCGGTGTTTCTAGTTTCTCCAGAATGGTATACACTTACTTACTGCAAGTTGGAAAATCTCACGGGATCAAGTGAATCTGTTAAAAGATAGCTATACTAAAAACGTATGAAAAATAGGTTGAGATGGAATCAGTCCTTGTTTGAGTGTGTTCCCTGGAGACATACAGACAGAAACACGGGTGGGACTGAGGGGGATAGAGGGGAGGGGAGGGAGATGCAACTGCTTCCTTGTGCTTTGGTGCTGTTGATGATAAATGGGTTTCCCCCTAGTCTCCCGTGGGAGTTCAGGGAGATGACAACTCTAGGCTGAAGTGGCAACTTTTTCATTTTTCCCACTTTTCCCCTTTCCCAGTAGCTCTTTTCTGTGGATATGTTGCCCACTTAATGAAGGCTTGCCCTTTCTGCAGAGGCGTGAGCCAGAATCAGCTGAGCAGCATGTTTCTACTAGGTGGGGAGTATCACCGATCAGTTGTCGTGTCTGAGATGAGCTATTGCTGGGCAGCGGGTGGATCCCTGGTTCCAGGGGAAAAAATGCAAGAAGAGAACAATACCCAGGAAAGTCACTGGCAAGAGTGATTGCAGGGGTGGAAGCTGAGCTGTCCCTGCTGTTAGGGCAGCTGTTTGCTGTGTTTCCAGAGTATCAGTCTAAGCATCATGGAAGTCAAGGCAGCTCTGAAGCAGCCTTAAGACAGCTGTGCTTTTGGGAAGAAATAACTTAGTGGTTTAGTGCAAAAAGCAGTGTCTGGGCTGTAATGTGAAATCTTGAATATAAAACTGAAAGGCCATTGTAGCCTACTGGATCCAGTTCCTCCTTTCTCAGGTTCATATTCATGTCAATTATTCTTTCATAGACTTCAAACCAGTTCAGTTTCTTACCACACTGTTTTTATGGGAGAAATAATTTGCTTTGGGAGTTCGAAATCTTCTTTCCAGCCTAAATATATCTGTGTCCCCTATATATTCAAGCCCATTTGCTGTTGTTCTAGCAGTGTCTTTAAGTTTAATTAGGTCTGGTTCCTCCTTGGTGTTTTGCTTTTTCAATGTATATTGATAGACATAAGGTTCTTAACCCTCAGTCCAGTTGATGTTTCTGGCAAATTTCCCCATATTTTCAGTCTGGTTTCTATGAATTTGTGAAATCCATGGGGTTTGTTGTTTATCTTTCAGTTAGTTTACACGATCAACTTACTGTGCAGCTGAAAGTGACTTTCTGCAACCAGTGACGTTGTATATTCCTCGTTCATTGTCAAAAATAGCAATCCTGTCCCGTTGATTCAGGCACTGAGCAAAACCATCAGCTGTCTTACTTGGAAATAACTGGATCCCGTTATTAAAACACTCTCTAGTCATTGTCTGGAGACCTAGTTTTCCATCGTCTTTAGAAGTTTTTGTGTTGAGTCTTTAGAGCATTACTAAAATCCAGTGAGCCCGTAAGAAAAAAAAGTGGTATTTGTAGTTAGATCCTAGTCAACTTCTTCATGCAAGAAGCACTAGTCTAATCTATAACTGGTTTTCAAGTGTGCTATCAACGACATGCAATGCTATCTCATGACTACCACAGTTCTCTGTCTCGCCTGAATAATCCTTCTTTTCAATACCTGGATTTTACTCAGTCTCTAGGTCTTGCACAGGAGACAACGTACTTATGGTCTGTCCAGAATCAGGGATTTCCTTGCGAAGATCCCAGCAGCTTTCTGCTACGCTCTTGACCGGGCACCAAAGGAAGTGGCAAGGAATCTCATTTTAGTTCTGTTCTGTAACCATTTTAGTGGTCTGGTTTTGTTTTTGTTTTAAACTTAGCAGAATGTGAAGCCCCGCAGACTGTTGCTTCTGTCACTGTAGAAAGTGAAGAAGGATTTGAAGGGAGGGATTAAGGAAAGCAAGTCTCCTGCTTCTTTTGCTGCCCGCACTGTGGCCCGACCTAGGCCAAGTGGCCCTGATGTTGAAGCTAGACACCTCTGCAGCAGCCGCTCTCTGTTCTGGACTTTGTTTCCAGAGAAGTGACATCTGGAGGACAGCAAATTTGGTTCTCTCCAGCAGTCTGTGTACATTTCTGTCACTTACCTTACCAGCTCCTTGGTCCTTGGCCCTGACAGATCCCCGAGAGAGTCCTATCTATCCCATTCCTTTCCCTGTACCCTACCACATGCTCCCTGTCTTCCTTCTCATGACTGGGGCAACATGAACAGTTTATGCTGGTGTCCTGAATATAAAGCAATTTCAGTTCAAGTTTGACCAAAAGTTTTGCTATTGGAAGTGGGCATAATTTGGTAGGTAGAGGTGGGAGACAGGAAGGAGAAGAGACTTCTAGATTGCACAGCTGCAATCCTGAGCCTGCCTGTGCAGAGGGGAGAAGAGGAGGGAGCCATCTGGACAAAGCAGATGGCTTTTCTGGAATCACACACTGATTTCCATCAGTAGAGCAAAGCCAAGTATCTGTCCAGGGTATTCTGGAAGAGGTGCCATTCTTGTTACTGCACGCTACGTTGGGGTGACCCTTAATCTCCCAGCAGTTGTATGGAATTACACCCCAAAGGGAGCCATGTGGTAGAGCTGGGTTGTGATGTGAACGCTAGCCAGGCTGTGATGTGAACGCTATCCCTGCTGCTTTAGCCAGTCCCATCCACTGCTGCTCAGTTTACTTTGTGGTGGACATCTCGTTCTGATGTGTTCATTACAGGCAAACTGACTCTTGGTCTTGAGATGTGGTTCAGGACTCAAATGTGAAAAAGGATTTGTTTGTTTAAATGTATTGTGACTTTGGTGCCTTTGAGGCATGGATACCACAGCTTACACAAATATGTGAACAGATGCATGCAGATAAAGTTTATACTCTTGTGCTTATTCTTTAAGTAGTCATCCCTTGCTCTTCAAGATGTTTTGGGCATTCTCCCAGTCCGCGCTGACCTGTAACCTGTGTCCATTCTGCTTCCAGTTGACACTGACTATCGTGCGGCAGACGGGGGGGCTGGGCATCAGCATCGCAGGGGGCAAGGGCTCCACCCCCTATAAGGGTGATGATGAGGTAAGACCCTGGATTGTATAATTCTTGAAGCACCCCCTTTCAGGGACTAGTTCTCTGTAGCTGGAGGTTGGATGTCCGCATGTGTCAGCTTTGCGGCTGGGCTGGGCTTTCGGAGCAAGGCGGGAGCAGCCCTCAACCCACCCCGAAGCAGGAGGCTGGCGGGGCTGAGCAGGCTCTCGCCTCTGGAGCACAACTTGTACCTTCCTGCCACTGGCTGCAGAGAGCAGCGATGGGAACGGCTGTTTCTTTCCCATCTGTGTCCTGATGTACAGGACTCACAAGGCAAAGACCCTTCCACACATGTGGTGGCATGAGCTGCGTCATGTTCTCGTCCCACTGGAAGAGGATTAAAGTGTCATTATCTTTTCCCCTTTGTCACCTGTGGGGTAGCCCTGCAACGGGATTTCTTTCCCCTTTCTACCAACTCCTGAATGGAGTGGCTGTCCTGTGGCTGTCCTGTCCCCACATCCAGGGTATGGGATTGGTAAGGGATTTCCCCTTTCCCTTAAGTTGAATGGGGTGGAGTGGTCTCTCTACACTTCAGAGGCTTGAGGAATGGGCTCCACCTCTTCTAACAAGTAGTTTTGTTTCCAGGGCATCTTTATTTCCCGCGTGTCAGAAGAGGGTCCTGCAGCTCGTGCAGGTGTTCGTGTTGGGGACAAGCTTCTGGAGGTAAGAACCTAGCTACTGTGAAGAAGTAAATGCTTCTAATGACTTGAGAGTGGAGGGAGAAGTATGGTTTGATATTTATTTGCATCGTTCTAGTTTGTAGGCCAAATTAAGCATCAGGACCTGTGCAAGAGCAAAACAAAACTCCCCTGGCTCAAAGAGTTAGTTGTTTAATTAACATTACCGTTAATCTTTTGCTGCTTTATAAGGACAGAAATTGCTCCTGTGTTCACTCTCCTCCAACTCTGAAGTGTTGTGTAACGCAGGTGGGAAGAAATACTCAGCAGTGTGTGCCCATGTCCCCAACAGGCTGACCAGCCGGCTTCTACAGATCTGCTTTCCTGTGTGGGCCAAAAGTGGACCCTGTAAGATAACTTCTTAAGCAGGGAGTTGGGGGAGTAAGTAAGGCAGGGAGCCAGCCATACTTGCCTGTCTTCAAATTATTTAAAAACGTGATTAATCATACAGGATTGAGAGGCACTTGAGGAAGGATTAATTGCATTATGGAGGGAATAGATGTCACTACAGTGCTGGACAGAGATCAGAGGAATAAGTGGTCTGTACTTGGGGTACTGGCCTGCGTTAGTGCATGCTGGTGTGGTGTCTCTAGGTACCTCATGCACTCCTACTCACTGCAGCCTACATATCAGCAGTGGAGGCCTGGGCATTTGCCTGAGTAGATGTTCCAGTCTTTCTCACTGCCTACCTGGCATTGACCATGGTAGAAGTCAAATAAAGTGCTATATGGTTCTGTAATTAGAAGTTTTTGTATTGCTTCATGAGAAAAACTTGATTCTGGAGTTTCAGAAGTTACCTTGTTCACTTCTGCAGTTATCATAGCGTTGTCTTGATAATTCCATGAAGTTTAAGTCCAAAAAGGAATATACACTTGATCTAGCCTGGTCTCTTGTATGTTATAGGGCCTTAAGTGTCACCGAGCATCCTTGTGCTACATGCATCATACGGCATTTTGCTGCAGAATTACTTCCAGAAGGGAGTCAGGTCTTGAAGATTTTGAGAGATGAATGATTATTCCCCTTCCCAACAGTTAAATTCACGGTACCCTACTCTTTCATATAAAGTAGAGCCCTCTACAGTTACAGCTTTGGGAAAAGACTGTTTTGGGGTTTTTTTCACTTCTGATTCACTTTCCATGACGCCCGTTCATCTGTGCCTCCTGCAAAAGTGGATGTACCCTCACGACATAACTCAGACATTTGTCGTATTTCTTCTAAAAGACTGTGTTATGTCCACAAGTAAGACATGGCTGAGGCACATCAGACATGGGTTCCGTTCTCATTGGCTATGAACTGTAAGGAATACCTCTTTACCCCTAGAGCAGAGATACAGAGCATTGCTCAGTAATGAAGGCCATGATGGGAAGAAACCCTAAATGCCATGAAGTGGAGGAAATAGATTTGAACATCTAGTTTTCAGGCTAAGCGCCAGACAATCTTTCCTGTAAGTGTGTGTTAATATGAAATGAGGTAGCTGCTATGAAAAGAAGATTCTTCAGCTTCTGGGGCCCCAACTTTGCATTTCCTCAGTCTTCTGATCTGGTAGGACTTTTTTTCTGCAATCAGGAAAGCAAGAGTTGAGGGAATCAGGTTGCTTCCCTGAGAGCTGCAGAACCTGGTGTCCTTCCTGCAAGTACTTTACTAGTTTTGCATGGAGGGGAAGGAAGTGGGTGTTTCAGGGTATGAGGAGGTAGGTGTCCTTCTTGAATGTGAACAAGAAGTTGTCAACTTGAGTTGTACTGAGATTTGTTAGGGGAGATAGTTCTGGGTCAGTGGTCATCTGTCTGGGAGTTTGTTGCCTGCAGGGATGATACAGGTGATAGGGAAGTTGGAGCTCCCTGTGGGGGGAGAATTCCTCTGAAAGGGCCTTTACTGTGCTTGGCAGGGGCTGCCCTGGCCTGGGACAGGCAGCATGTGTTGTGGGAGCCTCCTGCGCTGTGCAGGTGCAGAGAAGCTCCCTTGTGGGCGGGAGGTGAGGCCTCAGTACCCCTGCGGGAACAAGGTGTCGATCCAGCTCTGCAGGGGATGAGCTGTGCTTCTACTGGGCAGCAGTTGCTAAGGCTGGAGCTGCCTGTGCGGCTGTTGGAAGAACTCCCCACAGAGGTAAGGGTTGTGCCTGGCTCGCTCTGTCCCCAGGTGAATGGCGTGTCTCTGCACTGTGCTGAGCATCACGTGGCCGTGGAAGCTCTGCGTGGATCAGGAAGCTCCGTCTCCATGACAGTTCTGCGGGAGCGGATGGTGGAGCCGGAGAACGCCATCACTGTCACACCGCTGCGCCCTGAGGATGACTACAGCCCTCGTGAGAGGCGAGGTGGTCTACGCTTCCCAGAGCGACCTGAGGGGGCACCTCCAACAGAGAGATATTCCACCTGCCTTATGCGCAACGAGAAGGGCCTGGGCTTCAGCATTGCTGGTGGCAAAGGTTCCACACCCTACCGGGCTGGTGACACGGTCAGTAATGATTCCCTGGGAAGGAAGGTGCTTGATCCCTGAGTCTTGCCACTACTCGTGGGAGCAGCACGGGGTCTTCCTCACCCATGGGCACACAGCAGTGCAGCATGGCCCAGGGCTGGTGGGCCAGGTGGGCTCTGTGAGCCAGAATCTACTCTTAAGTCAGGGAAGGAGAGAAGTTCAGAAGGAGGTGGGGCTGGGGCTCACAATCCCTGCCAGTGACATTTAATCTTGCTGCTGTCCTCTTGACATATATTCTGGGCTCTCGGCCACATGAAGGCTTTGCAGGTGGCTCTAGGAGCAGAAGAGGGTTTTTGTGGAGTGAGGAACAAATGGGAAGTGCCAGGGCGGGGGAAGGGGTCTGTGAAGGGGAAAGAGCTGAGACCTGCCTGGTGTCCAGGAACGATTCTGGAAAGCCAAGCCCTGGTGAGGGGAAGCACAGGCTGCTCTGACCCTTCTGACTGTGTTTCAGGGGATCTTTATCTCACGGATTGCAGAGGGTGGTGCAGCCCATCGGGACGGGATCCTGCACGTAGGAGATCGGGTCATCTCGGTGAGTGAGGGTGTGCGGTGAAGGGGTCTGGCTCAGCTCCCTGCCTTCATATAGGGGCTGTTGTTTTGTCCTTGAAGCTGGATTTTGGGGGTCCTTTTTTCAGCTCCCGAGCCTTCTGGGAGAGCATTTAATCTTGGTGGTTCTACCCCTGCCTGTGACTGGTGGTGGGTGCAGTTAATGCTTCCCCTTTCCCCAAGTGCTGTGTGTGAGCGCTTCCCCACAGGAACAGCATGTGGCAGTCCGGGCTGTACTGGAGAGAGATGGTACGGCAGCACTGCCCTAGCCTGGTGTCCCTCCAGAGCCTTGTAGGACAGCCTCGGAGGGCTGTGCTGCAGCACGGTGTGTGGGGAGGGAAGGCCTTTGGGACACAGCTGACCAGCTGCCTGCGGAGAGCCGGGGGGCAGAGGTCAGCATAGGCTGAAGCGGAGGGAGGCTGCCTGAGGGTGGTGCAGACCTGGGCAGGGCATACCGCAGTGCTTCCCCCTGCTTTCATTTGAAACTCCGGCCCCAGTTTCCCTTCCTGTTTGTGCCAGTGGTATGGATCTCACTGCTGCCTCTAACCGCACGTCTCTCTGCCTAATGTGTCACTTGCTCCCCCTCCTGTGGGGAGAGTCTGCTGAGTCTCCTGACCCTCTTCCCAAGCTCGCATGCTGCCTCCGAGTGAGAGCTCCTGCATCCTGGTGCTGGTGGTGGGTTTCTGATCCAGCTGTTGTGGTAAGAGCACGTGTTACCACAGAGCTGGCGTGAGTAAACACTGATACAGCCTTGTCAGTGCTGGCTTCTGTCTGCTCTATCCCTAGGCTGGGGGCTGTGTTGTATTTGCTCTGGCACAAAATTCTAGTGAAGCTCTGGCCCAGGTCTGACACTTGTATCTTGGCAGGAGACTTGAACTGGTACAGCATCTCTCCCTCCTTGCTAGTGCTCCCCCCTCCTTCCAAAATCAAGCCCTGACACTGATTGTTGCGAGATAGCCCAAATTATTTTGGTTTTGCACATCTTTTGATGCTCCACTGGTACAGAGGCATGACTGAGAGGCGTAATTGCAGGCACTGCCTATCATGTGGTGTTGATTTGCTCTACCTGTGGCAAGAAGGAAACACAAGATCTCAGAATAGAGTCAAAAGTCAAACCTGTCTCCACCCCCCGTTAGCAGCTCTATTTATGTCTGTGGGCAGCTTCGTAGGAAAAGCAGATCTAATTCCCTAGTAATAGCTTGCAGAGTCTTCAGACTGCAATGTATGGGCTCAGGGCTTACAGAACCTGGGGCCCTTGTTAGATTTTAATGCGGATGAAGGCCTTGCTTCATTAGTCCTCTGACACACCCTGCTGCAGTGATGAGTGCAGTGTTATTGCATAGGTAGGAAATATGTCCATGCTTGAGAGCATGGTCCTCTGCTCTTAAGGATGTTACCTGTGCTGAAGTGTGTGTAGTCATAAAAGGTTCGGTCTTGAGCATCAGCTGCAGCTGAAATCTTGTGCTCACTTATGATGAAAGCAGAAACAAATTATTATCTCCCAGGAGAACACTTACCTAGTCTGGACTATTCACATAACTTCTGTGCCTTCCAGCAAGTGTCTGACTGTCGCTTCTCCAGCAGCCATGCCTCCTGGCAGCAGTTGCCATTCTGCCTTCCCTGCTTGTGGGGCTCACTGCTAAGTATAATATCCACGTAGTGGTAGTGTTACATCCTGAGGCCTCTCATATCTTCTCGGTGATATTTGTCCTCGAGAATCTCTGCTTGCTGTAAGAGATGCGTGAACAGCTGTGTGAGTTTTGCTCCGTCTCTGGCGAAATCTGGTGCTAGGTTAGAGCTGTGGAGCTGCCCTGGCCCAGTGATATTGGATGTTCAGAGAGTGTCTGTTCACTTCAGAGCTGTGCCTGCATAGCATCACGTAAATTCCCTGCTTACCACAACTCTTTTGAAGCAGTGGTTGCCTATTTTTATTGGAAAGCTTTTCAGGATGTGATGATTCCTGCGATGTGCCATACAGGTCGCATGTGTGCCCCGTATCTGCATGGGTAAAGCAGGAGGGCCCTCGTTAGGATACAGGCGGTTTCGTAGGTCAAGCAGGCAGAAGCCCATTTCCAAAGCCATAGTCTCCTAGTCATGCCTCAGTTCTCCATTTGCCAAAGAATTTTTGTTTTCTTAGGAAAAGAAATACAGCACAGCTTCATACTCTTCCCCTGTGCTCTAAATTGTCCTGGACTTCTCTGCAGGGGAAGGACTGGGATAGCTCCTTTTACTTTCTTAAGGGAGCTTTGAGTACATGGATTGAAGAGCCCAGCCTAGATCTCTCTTTAAAGTTAACACCCCACAAAACTCGCCAATGATTGACTACTAACTCTCCAGCTTTCCCCATATTCTAGCGTGTCTTGAGAGTCATCACAGGCATCTTGAGAGTCATTTGGTAGTGGAAGACATGAGGCAGGGGGCTGCAAGGGGGGAATGTTGGAGGGGTTGAATCCTGGGATGGGAATCTAGGCAGGGAGGATGCAGGATTGGGAGCAGTGGCTAAGGGCAGCAGTTTTTTGGGATAGGACTGGGAGTAGATTGAAGAAAACTGATTCTGGGGGAGACTTAGGACAGTAGTAGCACCAGGCAATGCATGGGGGTCCTAATGAGAGCGGTCTGATCATGAAGAAATTTGCCAGAATAATATAACTCCCTGGCACACAGAAAAAATGTGTGGAGCTGGGAAAGGGCAGATGACACTCTTTCCCTTCCTCTGGGCACTTAGATAGCTGAAGTGCACTGGCTGGCCTTGTTCTCTTGCTAAGCAGAAACATGGCAATAAAGGCCACTGAAAACTGGCTGTCCAAAAGCTGGACAGGCATCATTATTGCCAGGTAATGGAGAAGTTAATGAGTAAAATGCCATCAAGGGCTGTTATATATGGTATACCTGACTCGGGGGGGTTCCTGTGTCCCTGTTCACTAGTCCGGGGAAGTACCACTGTATACTTTTGGTCTGACCAAGTCTGACCATTCTCATCTTCTTGTCAGTGGCAGAAAAATAAGAGGGGAATGCATGAAGTTAACAGTGCATTCTGCTACAGCAGGTCTGTCTGTGGAGTATGTTGGGCCTTGATCTGGTGATAAGAACCTAAGGGCCAAGTCGTCTGCAAGTCGTCTTTGTTAAAAATTGGTGTATCTGGCAGACGGGAGGACCCAAGGGGATCGTCCCTTCCCAGTCCACTAGACACGAGACTGCTGCTTTTGCCTGTTCCCAGGTCCAGCCATCAGGAAGGCTAAGTGCAGATTCCAAAGATGAAACACACTGCAGACATGGCTGGCCACAGATTTACACAGTCCAAAAGGTGGGGCAGTACCTTTACAGATGCACACATAAACACACACAGTCCTCATAGGGCATGAACAACACAGACAACTTAACCCTTTTCCTACCCTCTGGCTAATCAGGTTTAAGGTTTGCTAGTGGAACATGCACATATACTCACTCAACTCACATAAATATTCATGTTTGCAGGTCTCTTCAGTCTCTGGTTCTTAAAGGCTCCTTGGTCAGACCGTGAGCCTTTTATCCAGTTTCTGGGCCAGCTGTTGGGTCTTTCCGCATTTTGGATTCCTGCTTGCTGGCTAGTCCAACTCGAATTTTACTAGTAGATCTTGCACACATACCCAGAATAGAGAGCAAACTTGCACGGTAAATACAAACAGAGTTTGATAAAAAGATAGAGCAGACTAGGTGATCAGGCACGGGGCTTGGCCAGACAAGCATACTGACCAGCAGCCTGCTTGCTTGTGATCAGCCTCTTTTATTCTCCACCCTCTCCGCTTTCCCATTTCCTCCCCTCTACTCCTTGGTCACTTGCCTTTCCCACGTGTGATCCTTCTGTTAAACATCCCATAATAAGTTTTGCACATTCCCACAATCCCCCTTAAAACTTCCTGTAGCAAGTTTGCTCTTTCCCATGAGGGCTGTTCTGATAACCCATGATAATCTCCATTTCCTCTGCATATTGATTACCAAGTTTTTGGTCGCACTTACCATTTGAGTGATTCCTTTCATGATCCATCCATGAGTGTCTTGAGTCTTGTCTCTGTTATCTGCATTTCATTAAGGTTGTGCACCTGTCTGAAGCATTGTATCTTTCAATGATATCACGAGATGACTGTAGTTGTATTCTTGACATTATTTGGCATATCATATTGGATAACGGTTTCTTGTCCAAAAGAATTCTAGTTCTCCTTTTGTGTCAGCCAGTCAGTCAGCGTGGACTAGCAGAGTCTCTTTCTCAGTGTTTCCAAGCCTTTTTATACCTGGGGTACACTTTTTACGGCTTAAAACTGACATCTTCCCCAGACTGCCACGCCCTTGCCCAGCATGAGCAGACTGCAGCCCAGTGGCCAGTGACAGGTCCCGTCGCACATCAGATCATGCTCTTCAGTGCCTGTGTCTGGGCTTTGAGTGGTTGATAAGGGCAAATGGCCTAGGGCAAAGGCGGCTGATGCTATGGCACATTAGTGTGCTGTGGCATCACTTCTGGGAATCACTGTTTTGTCGTCTTCCCATATTGAGATCTTTGGATCCATTTCTTTAGTGCAACCTCTTGGGCTTCTTTTGTTGTGACCCAGTAGGAAAGCTGGAATGCAAAGCCAAGAAGGAGTGACAGGTACTCTCCTGGTAATAAGTGAGCCACACCATAGTCTGGGCAGTGGCTAGGTTTATATTACTCCAGGAGGTGGAGCATCATACTTGATCTTCATAGTCCCCTGGAGCATCACTGATGCTGTTAGGGCTTGGAGGCGTACAGGGAAGGTGGGAAAGGGGCTGGTAAGCTGTCTAGAAAGAGGATTGTGGTCAGGTGGGAATGAGCAGGTGCTGTGTCCCTTTGCCAGATAGGAAGGAGCAGGGTAAGTTACAAAGTGCTTTGGGGAACAGGCTTTTGAGAAGGGGTAGTGTTACAGCAGAATGGGGTCCCTTAGGGTGCTTGGCTAAGTGCTTAAAATGACAGGGTGTACTCGGGTGATGGTCTGACGCTGAGTTTGCGGGTTGTTCTAGATCAATGGGGTAGACATGACAGAAGCCAGGCATGATCAGGCAGTAGCGCTGCTTACCGCATCCTCCCCCACCATCGTGCTGCTGGTAGAGAGAGAGGGTGCAGAGCAGCTCAGCGAGGGAGACTCACCAGGCGTGCCACGAGTGCGCATGCACTCCCCACCACCGCCTCCCAGCCATGGGGAGAGCCCACCAGAGGAGACGCCTTCGCTGCAAAGGAACCATCTGTCTAAAGGCCTGGAGGATCAATATCCCATTGAGGTGAGTCTGTCTGTTGGAATATGGCGCAGTGTAATCTTGGGTACTTTTCATTTGAAAAATTGGTAGTCTGATGAGGGCTGGCCCACTGTGTTATTGGGGCGTTGAGAAGTAATGGGGAACCCCCTTGTCCTGTGGGTGCTTACCTTCTGCTCATGCAAAACATCCCTGACTCCATGTTTTTCAGTGTTTGTGGTCCTTATGTGATACCCCTTATTTCCTTTGACTCTGCTTCTTTTTCCCTCAAGGAAATTCACCTTGTAAAGGCAGGTGGTCCCCTGGGACTCAGCATCGTAGGAGGCAGTGACCATTCAAGCCATCCATTTGGCATTCATGAACCAGGTGTCTTCATTTCAAAGGTAGAGTCCTGTGTGAGCAGCCTAGCGGTGGACATTCCTGAGCTGTTTAATTATTGGGGTTAAGGTGAAGGATTTTGATGCAAGAGTCTGAGAAGTACAGTATAGATTAAAAAAAAAATGGGATGGGGGAGGTATGCGTGCATATGTAAAGAGTTAGCTGTTGTAGAAATGTAAATGGCATGTAAAAGCCTACAAACCTGAACAATTCATGCTGAACTGTTTGGGGAGACTTAGCTTTTGAAATTGCTGAGCTTATGTTATCTTCTAATATGTGCTGGAAAGATGCAGGCATTTCAGAAAAACAGTCATTTCTCAGAAAGAGTTAGTGGGATGAACGTGTAATTGCAAGGAAAAACAGAAGTGCTCTTCTGTGTTCAGGCCAGTGTCCTTTGACCTGACATTCTCTTTCCAGTGGTGGCATTAGGGGATGCTATTTAGAGACAGCACGCAAGCCACCAACTTGCTGCAGCTCATTTCCTTCGCAGTCCTGCACATCCACACTCGTTGGATTAGGGATGTTAGAGAGGACATCCCTGCTCAGCCCTTTCTGCATCCATATGTCTCTTGTCCCTTGGACATGCTGAATCTGTCTCCTCTAACACCCATGGCTGCAAGTCCCAGAATATCATTACCTGTTACCTGAATGAAGTACTCTTTGATCTGCTCTAAACCAATGTCCCACTGGTTACACTGAGTGCTCCTCCATTCTTGTATTGCCAGTTTGGTAAATAGAAGTCCTGTATTCAGCTTATTGACCACCTTCAGTGTTGTAAACCTCCTTTATTCTCCTTCCTCAGCTTTCTTTCCAAACTCAAGAGTTGTGGCCTTCATTTCTCCTTGCAAGGTGCTGCTCCATCCCCTCATTATTTTAGTTGCCTTTCTCTGGAACTTCTCTAACCCCACTATGTCCTTCTCAAGATGTGGCATCACAGGATCATTCAAGTTGGAAGGGACTTGCAGAGGTGATTTGGTCTCACTGAAAGCACAGGGCCAGCCTAGATCAGCTTGCTGAGGACGTTGTCTAGTCAAGTTCTGAGCATCGCCAAAGATGGAGATCTCACAGCCTCTCTGGGCTCCTCTTCCAATGTGTAACTACTATTACAGTGAACATTATCTTCCTAATATCTAGTCAGAATTTTCCTTGTTCCAACTTGGATCCCTTGCCTCTCTCCCTATACCACTGTGTACCTTTGAGAAGAACCTGGCCTGTGTTCTCTCTGTACCATTGTGTTAGGTAGTTGAAGGCAGCAGAAACACCCCCTTTAGCTTTCTGTTCTCAAGAATGAAAAACCCCAGGTCTCTCTGCCTCTCTCTGTACAATGTATTCTCTACACCCCTGTTCATCTTCTTGGCCCTCTGCGGCACTCTTCCCAGTTTATCAGTGTCTGTCTTGTACTCCAGGTGCAACGTCACAAGCACTGATTAGTGGGGAACAGTCACTTCCCTCAACTTGCTGGTTGCACCCTCCGCTGTTGCACGGGCACAGCTGGCTTAGCTGTCTTTCACAGTATGCTGGACCCAAGCCTCTGGCTAGCAACAAGCCTCCTGAAACAGCAAGTCTGTTTGACAGATATGTGCCTCTGTCCCTTGCAGGACTGGTTTCCAGGAGGTTTCACCTGACACTTCTGTTGGTGCTGACACGTGGTTCATTCTGGGATGGCTCCAGTGCCTCCTTTTGTGTAGTTTGTTTCTCTTCGTCTGCTACAAGGCAGTATACCTATTTTTCAGATGCGTGTCAGTAGAGAAGGAGGACTCTTCCTTCTGTTGCCACCAATCTCAAGCTCCCGGTCTTCCCCAGCTTGGGAGCCTCTGCTGTTTGTTTAAGCATAGCCCCTAGCTGACCCTTCTTCCATACAACATGGGAATTGGACTCTTCTCTCTGCAGGGTTTCTGCAAAGAGCCTGTTGCTCTCCTGTTCATTTTCACTGATGCTATGCAGTATGCTCAACTCATCCTGTAGCTTCTTCACTTGACAGCTCGGCACCTTGATCAGAGCACACCTTCCACTGGTGAGGCCACCACCAGCCTCAGGGAGAGGTCCCAGGCACTCCCCGTAGCCCAAGACCCGGAAAGCTGTATCCTTCCTCTAAAGTGCCAGGGATACTCCAGCTGGTGCTGGGGACCTTACCCTGTGGCATATCACCATCATCCTTGCACAGTCCTCGGTGCAGTTTCTGGGTCCCCTTCTGCTCTGCCCTTTTGGGAGCAGAGAAAGGAACAGTCCTGGAGATGTGGGTCATTCTGTCTGTCTTGGTCTCAGTACTGTTCTGATGATGCCCAAAATTTTGTTGGCTGTTTTTTTTGTCTCTTCCTGCATGTGGAGCCCATGATTTCAGAGAACATGCGACAATGCCTCTGGGAACTTTCCTGAGTTACTGTTTCTGAGTTCAGTGTTGTGTGTGCATGGTTTAAGGTGTTTTTTCCATAGGCTCACTGCCTGTGCTGAAGCTCATGCCATGTCTTTTTGTCCAGTTTTCTTGACCCTTTTTGAAGTTCCCCACCACCAAGGTGGTATTTGGCTGTTCAAAACAGCACAGTATCATTGGCAGACCTGGAGATTTCACTGTTCACTACCTTTTTCAGGTCACAGATGGACATGCTGAATAACACCAGTCCTGCACCAATCCTTCAGGCACCCCACCAGTGAACCTTGTGTCCTGAGCAGCAGCTGTCCAGCCCTGCCCTTCGTTTCCTCTCCTTTAACCAGCTTTCAGTCCATTAAGATGGCCTTTCCTCCCATCCAGTGGACACAGCTTCTCTAATAGCCTTTAGGTTCAGACCTTGTCAAGGGCCATTTGGAAATCCAGAAGTTATGTCTACCAGATTCCCTCCTTCATGTGTTCATTGTTTCTGTCACAGTGCTTCAGCAGGTCAGTGAGGCAGGATTTGCTTTTGCCAAAGCCAAACTAACTCTTTCCCAACAAACCCTGCTTATCCCCATGCTCACAGATTTTACTCTTTCTTTGTTGACTCTATTGTTTTACCAGGAATAGAAGTTAGGTTTCTTGGTTAGCTGTAGCTCTCAAGATCCCCTCTTCTCTGTTAGATCTGTAGCTCTCAAGATCCCCTCTTCTCTGTTAGATCTGTAGCTCTCAAGATCCCCTCTAGAGCACTTCTTGAGGACTGGAGTTGTACTGACGCTGTCAGTCGTGGTACAGTGGCCATTTGTAATGGTAGATGATGCACTTCCAACAACAGCCCTGCATTTTAATATTTGAGTTCCTTCAGTTCTTGTGAGAAAGTTGTCTTCTGGTTGCAGTCACAGGCAAAATAATGGAAAAGCTGACACAGGATTGGTTCAGATGAAAATGATAATATGAGAATATAAGAACACATCGAATGACACTTTAAAGCAAATCTTACTTCATTCTTTGCTGGTGTTCACAGATATGTTACCTCTTGGGGAACTTTGGTTGCAGAGAGAGAAGTCAAAACAGGCCTCAGAGGATGTTGGAGGATAGCCTAGAAACACAGCCAGTGTCTCTCCAAGGAGAGATGGCGTTCCCTTCTCTAGTTGTAATATTAATGATTCTTTGTAGGTCATTCCCCGTGGACTGGCATCTCGCAGTGGGCTCCGTGTAGGGGACAGGATCCTGGAGGTAAATAGCATTGACCTGCGCCATGCTACCCACCAGGAAGCAGTGAATGCCCTGCTCTCCAACACCCAGGAGCTGACTATGTTAGTAAGGCGAGATCCACCACCACCTGGTATGCAGGTAGGTTCTGAGTAAGAACTGGGGGGAATCGCACTCTTCTTTATAGAAGGATGACTTTTGAAGGCAATTTCTTATCTAGCTAGAAGTCTGGAACTAGGATACAACCAAACTTCTGGCTGAAATTTCCTTCTCTTGTGGCAGAATCCAGTCTCTTGTAAGTATATGTCCAGTTGAGGAGTGTGGAGGGTCTCTTGCCATGCCCATGGTGATACTGTGATCAGAGAATGATGAGATTTCATGAAGACCAGACCTGAACAGGAGGCAGAAATACAGAAAAGGGCAGAGCCTCATCAAAAGGAATAAACGGTGCCAAATGAGTGAAAGGTCTAATTCAGGTCCTTTTCAGGGTATTTAGAATATGGCCAGCTGCTAGGAGTGTTTCCTCAACAATTCCGTTCTGAACTTGACCCAGAAACAAGAACTTTTCTGTGTTTACAGGAAATATGCATTGAAAAGGCTCCAGGAGAAAAGCTGGGCATCAGCATCCGGGGTGGAGCAAAAGGTCATGCTGGGAATCCATTTGATCCCACTGATGAAGGCATCTTCATTTCTAAGGTACCAGACCACTAACTCTGCAACTTGGTTGCATGCAAGGGCTGCTAGGGAAAAGGGTGATCTCTGTGGAATTCGTTCGATATGCTCTCTCCACTTTTCACTGGGTACATCAGTTCTCCTGGAGTATTCTCCATCCACTGAAGGAGGCGCATCTGTTTCCTTTCATATTTCTTCCTCTACAATAGCCACAAAATTTCTTCTTTCATTTCCTATGTTTGCTTTTTTTGGTCTTGCGTTTCTTCTCTTGCTTTTTTTTCCTGTAACATGAACCCATGCATCTTCCCTTTTCCTCTCCATTCCTATTGCTTCCCCCAAGTGCTTATGGCCTTCCTGCCCTCTCAAACATGCATGCTCTTTCCTCCTTTCATCGAAAGCATTATGAATTGCTCACCTTTACTCCTGTGCCATGCACTATGTGTGTAATTTTGTTCCCTTTCCTTTGTAAATGACTGCTTGTGTGCATACTTGTCATGTCGCTTTTCCCCAAGAAGTAATGCATATTTTCTTTTCAACAATATACTGTGTATAAGCTTATGCTCCTCCCAACCCTTACCAAAAAGTATTACCTCTTCTTTCTTGTTAGCAACAGAGCATAGTGATAAGTGGTGTAATTTTTGGTCTTGCTGCTGACCAAAGGGGGACTCTGGATGTTCACATTAGTGTCACAAGTTCCCTCTTTAGCTGGTATGGTAGGGTAGAAACTCTGCTCTAGCTCTAGAGGTCTTAATAATCCTTGCTGGATGGTGGACACTCCATAATTGCCAGTTAACACTTTCTAATTATTGACTACTTTCAAAGAAAGGGAATACTCAGCATTTGTTATTACTTGGATATAACTTCTTTATCTGAGTTTTAAAGTTAAAAGAGTAAACTCTATCAAAGTAATAGTTGCATGTTCAACTGCAGTATTTGTAATAGCAGTAAAAGAAAACCTCAGATTACTGTAACCTACAACTATTTTTAATGGTTAGGTTTGGTTTTATCTTCTTCAGTGTTACAGAATTTAGGGGTTTGGAAAGCTTACGGTTTAGCCCCACTGCAGGGTTAGTTTCCCCCCCTCCCCCGCTTTTTTTTTTTTTTAATAGTAGTTGGTTTAGCCTGTGGAGAACCAAAGCACTGAACTTTTCTACTCTCCCTTCAACCGTGTTACTTCAGCTTGATCTCTCTTATCTGTTCTAACCAGAGTTTTCTTCTTCCTGCTTTTCTTATTTTGTCTGTGTATTTCCAGTAACTGAGAGACAAAGTAGTGCTTTTTCTTCTTCCTCCTCTTTGGATGTCTGATTATTACCTTCTTTCTCCTTAGTTTTTCTTAATTTGCATTTCCATCGAGTCCCTTAATTGTCTTTTTTTTTTTTTTTAAAAAAAGTTGTAATCTGGTTCTGCCATTTTAAAACCTTCTTGATGAAGAGTTACAAGTTGAATACCATGAGAAGTATAAATTATATCTCCAATTTGAAATTCATGATCTGTCTCAATGGGGATAGGTCAGTGTCCCTCAGTGACATATCAATAATACAGATGACAGTTGGCATTAAGGACATTTTTCTACATTAACTTCACCTCCTCCCATTATTTCTGGGTGTTCTACTGTCACATTTATGCACTTGCTCTCCCTGGAAGAGAAATTGTGAGTACTTGGTCTTTTTCCATTCAGCTGCATGTGACCACTTCTGTGCATGCGCACGCACTCACACACACTTAAATGTTTTCCTTTACAGCCCTGAAGAAATTATGTGTAGGCATGCATGACTGCTTTCCCTCCCCACAAACCTTAAAAAAAAAAAAAAAAAAAAAAAAAAGGCATGCAGCATTTTTTATCCTCTTTTTACAGGTACTTTACTAAACATATATCTGTTGTTTTTTCTCCAAAACAGCTCTCATAAATCCAATAAACACCCATGCCTTTGGTTTGTTTTGGGTTTTTTTGACTCTCTGATCCCAGTAATACGTGGCGTGCAGTAGTCCTTTCTTTCTTTCCTTCCTCTGATGTTACCTTTGCCTCCATCCTACCTTGACAACCAGTCGTGCATGTCCTTGCATTTCCCCCACCCAGCAGCCAACTTTGTGTGCCCTTGTGCTCTCCTTATTCTCTTGTCATAGATCTACAGGCTTTGCTTGAGATCCCTGACATTGACAGATTCTTCCTGCGAAGCCCCTGTGTAGCACTGGTCATAATTCTCTTTGTGAAGCCTATTCATGTTGGTTCTTTGGCTTTGAGAGTGGGCCTTTGAATCGAAGCCATTCATTTGTCCTTGGTGTTCCCAGTGAGGTCTGTCTGTATACCAAACGTACCAAGGTCTTCATCTGATCTAGCTTGACTCTGTGTACATCCCATTTTGTTCCAGGCTTTTTGGTTTCCCATTAGAAAAAACAATGCACATTTGGTGATTCTGTTCCTTTTCCTAAGGCATTTTAAGTTGAATCCTGTATTACTGTCTGGTTCCTGATAGTAGCTTCTCCTATTGCCACTGTTCGATTTTCTTCTCACCTCCTCAGCTTGCATATTTCTCCTGAGCCTCATGTTTGCATGTGTTTAGGTTTTTGGGGTTTTGTAAATTTTTCTTTCGCTTTGTACCCACAGCAAGTCCTGCAGTCTCTTTTCCCTGTTCTGAAGGGGAAAAAAATGAATAAAACTCCTTGCCTTTACCGCCTTTGTGCTGGTGGCAAAGCATGCGCTTTCGTTCTCTCCTTAAACATATGTGGATGCGTGCACGCTTTAAGACAAACTCTGGCCTTCATGTGCTGTATCAATATGCTGCATGTAGTTGCTTCCCATGGTGACAGCTTGTGTACGAGGCAAGTATGAGTTCTTGTGACTTGCTGAGGAAAGAAAATAGGAGTTACATGTTGTTTCTCTGAAAGAGAGGATGGAAAATGACAGACATGTGTCATTTCTTATGCCTGTCTCTACCATAAAGACAGTGAAAAGTCTTTATGCCTCGTTTATCCACAAAGATGATCCCTATGCTTGCATTTTCTGTCTCTCTCCCAACAAAAGATTATTACATTTTCCTTTCTGTGAAGATAAAACATAGATGTGAGAGCTTTCTTTCTCACCTGCTTCATTGACCAGAAAAAAGCAGTTTCTTTCCTTGGGACAACACATTTCAAATACAGATTCTTTTTATCTCCCGTAAAAGATTTCTTCCACACCTGTTTCCTCTACCAAACTGTATACGTTCTTCCTTTTCTACCCTCTCCGTAAGTATATATAAGTACTTCCAGACACTTTCCCTGACGTGTAGCCATAGCCTTTTCTCCCCGTTTCCTTTGTATGCTGTCCTCTCATTCCTTCTTCCTGATGGTTCCCCTGCTCTCTAATCTTCTCTTGCCTCCTTAGGTGATATCTTGATTCCCCCCATTTGTTATAGGTGAGCTCCTCTGGGGCTGCGGCCCGGGATGGCCGTCTGAAGGTGGGAATGCGGATCCTGGAGGTGAATCATCAGAGTTTGCTGGGAATGACGCATACAGAAGCAGTACAGATACTCCGAAGCGTGGGTGACGCGCTCCTTGTGCTAGTGTGTGATGGCTTTGATCCCAAGGCTGCGGCTGCCATTGAGGTGAGAACTGAAGTGCAGCGTGCCCTCATAGTGACCAGTACCACCTCTTTCTTCATAGAAGATTGCTGGATTTTTCCAACATTTTGCTGTAGATTTTTTTTTTTTTTTTTGGGGTCCCAGATTTCAAAGTCTGGTCTCCTGCTGTATGAACTGGAGGTGGTTGCCAGTTCGTAAAAGCAATAGTCTCTAAAGAGTGTCTCTCTTCTGCTGATTACAGAAGTGTTTCACAATATCACTGCACTGGTTAGAAATGTAGTTTTCAAGCTAATTTTCTCCAGGGTATTTATGCCTATTTTTTCTTCGGCCAATGTTATATTTAAAGCAAACTGTCTGCCCGTTTATTGCTGTTTGGCTTTCCCCACAGGGAAACACTTACCCATAGCAATCCTGTGCCTTCTCAGCTTTCTTTTTTCAAGGCTTAGCAAGTAAGCTTTTTTAATTCTCCACTAGAATGTGTACCCAATCCCTGCTCACCTTATCCCCTTTCTATACCTGCTTCAATTTAAATTCATCTTTCTTAGACATCAAGTTCCTTGAGTAATTGACAGCTGAAGTAAGGTTTCAAGTTGTGAAAGAGTTCTGACTTGCCTAGGATCGTCTTGGTACTCTGTATCTGGGAGCCCAGGATATGGAAGTTTTTGTATGGCACGCTGTGGGCTTCCACTATGTTTTATTGCCTTTTTGCTTTGTAGATGTCCCCAGGAATTATTGCAAACCCTTTTGCTGCTGGTATTGGGCGCAAGAATAGCCTGGAAAGTATCTCCTCTATTGATCGGGATTTAAGCCCTGAAGAACTGGAGATCCTACAGAAGGTGGGTGTTCTGGCTACAACTGAGAGAATGTTACGGAGTGGAAAAAGTTTCTGAAAATCTCTAGTGTCTCCCTTGGTGCATGGCATCTGCAACATAATGGGTAGTGGATTTCCTTTTTATGGGATCAGCAGGTCCCAGCACTTTCATCAGGAATGCGCTAGGACGGGACTCTGAAATCTTCATGAGGTTACAGGTGCTCCGAGTGGGGAGAGAGCACTGGGTGAAGTGGCTCTAACTTTGGTCTCTCCTAGGAGATGGAAATGGTGAGAGAAGCAACTCAGTGGGAGAGAGAAGAAATGGAGAAAGTGGTGAGAGATTTTTCATGTAGCAGAATCTGTTCTTGACAGCGGTTCTGCCAAGCCTGTGAGCCCTAAGGAAAATGCCACAGATTATCTCTACCCAATTGTTAATGCCATGGGGGCCTTTGGGCCTTCTCTCTTCGCAGTTACTCTAGCTGCTTTTTGGCTTTGCTATACCTTCCTGTGTACCTCTTTGGTGGTACTCTTCTGTTATTTACAGAGTTCGTCTGTGTTACCTGCTGGTACTTTCTGGCCAAGTAGCAATTTTGAGAAAAATGGCCTATTAGCTTGGAAGTCCCACATTTAATCAGTTCTCTCTATACAGCACTCCATGACCTGACAGAGCTTTTATGAGCAAAGTGAGAACACACAGCTCAAAGTTGTCCTGAATTGAAGAAGTGGCACTGTTAATCCATCACAAGTTTGTGCTCCTCAGTTCACATGATCATTTTTCTGATTGGTTACGAGAATTTTGTATTTCTGCCCACTATTTGAGCCTTTCACAGGAATAGATTAGCAGAGTCAAGCCCCTCAGGGACTTGGGTTCTCTAGTTATCCCTCTTAAAACTGTAATTTATTCAGTCAGATTCTTTTGGAAGATGAGGGAAAATTTAATTCTTCAGTATTGTCAATTAGGAATCTGCTCTCCTGGCAGATAAGTATGTGTACTTCTGCAGGTGTTTCTTCAGGTTTCCAATTTAGATTTACCTAATATTTCTCTAGGTTCTTTCTGTAGTTGTAGTCACTCAGCTGTTTTTTTACATTTGCTACCCCACAGGAGTGTAGTTATGTTGGCAATTCTGGATGGAGGTGATCTTTGTAATTTAGTTAACACTTGAGATTTCACTTGTTTTGGAAAAAACGGTCAAGGTTTTGAATAGACAATGGTGCAGACTGTAAGAGGACAGAGCAATGAACAAGAAAATGGCTATATGACCTTTCAGGCATGCAATATGTGTAATCATTAAATATACATATATATTTCATATTTATATAATCCTATTCTGCCTTCTGTCAGTGACTGCAGTGGGCTATGCAGGGTACGATTTTAAGCAAGACTGGGGTAGAGAGACAAAAGGGGTTCAGTGTGTTGCAGACTCCCTTTGGAAGCTTTGCTTTATCTTTGCTGGCCTACAGCTTAGGCTGATGTCAGCATGTGCAGGAATAAGACAAGGGATTTCTGTCCTAAGTGTCTGCAAGGTGTTCTGATGGTGTTTGAGATCTGCACTTAAATGGGAATTCTTCCAGTGGTATGTGTGTATGGTAGCCGTTGTAATGCTGTAGGAAGTTCCCACCTCAGTGCCAGATCCTCAGTAATACTATCTGTGTCACCGTTTTTGGACCTTTCCTCTAATACTTCAGCGTTTCATGTTCAGTTTTGCACAAGAGTGATAGAGATCAAATGTGTCTCCTTACATTAAGGTTGTGAACTGAGGAAATGGGAAGAATTTTGGCTTTGCTATACTCACCATTAGTCCTGTAGAGGTTTTCAGATACCACTGTTGCACTCACTGCATACACCTCTCAAGTTCAGTTCTTTGATAATTCAGTTTCTAGTAGCAATATTAGTAACTCCAAATCTCCATGGACTGACTCACGGTGCATTTCTCTATCCCAACTCTGTAGCTGTATTTATTTTTCTAGTCTTAATCGAGAGCTTCCCCGGGCTCTCCAGATGTTGTCGGAGATGAACTTTGAACATTCCACAGCTCCATCTAGGCTGGCTGGTGCTCTTGTGTCTCTTCAGCTTAAGACCTCAGAGGAGAATCACCTACAAGACTACTGTCAGCTTGAACACTCACCTTACAGATAGCACTTGTCCAAAATAAGCATAACCAGATTCAGAATAGACTTTAGCTTAAATATCTCTAAATATCCCTTTGTGTCTCATGATCCTCCAGAGCATTAGTGTCTTCTCATGTTGCTCATTATTGTCTGGAGATCAGCAGTGTGATGTGGGACACTGATTATTTGCTAGTGGTAATGCACAGAAGCTTTTGAAGAGAAGGGCCTAGGTGCTTATCAGAATTTTCAGTTAGCTCCCTCTGTATTTCTCAGATGCCTTCCATCTCCCATCCTTCCAGCCTTGGGACTTCTGGACGATCTGGTTGCTGCTGTTTGGGAGAAGCAGTCAGGAGGGTTGCAATACGCAATAGAACGGAAGAATGATGCTGCTTTTGTCCACAGCCCTCACTCTGCAGCATAGGTGCTGGGCAAAAAGTCACAAAAGTATAAATGCACAGAAATCATTCTTTAAGACAAGTAACATATTATTACCTTCCTCTTGCAGCTTGGAAGCAAGCCCATAGCTGGGGCTTGTGAGATTAGTCACTGGTCACTCTTATAATATTCCTGTGCTGCACTGAATGACTGAGAGCTGACCAGCTGATTTTAAGCCCTGCCTTACGCTTATACAATTTCTGTCTCTATATATAGTCTTTTGGCTGTGATGCTATTAACAAGCATGTGATTTTTTTAGGTCTTCTTCCTTAGTGACAACTAGGCCTGCGCTCTTTAGATTTGTTTTTCCATTCCCTTCCAGCCTCTCCAGTCTGTGCTCTGTCAAGATGTCTCTTCTAGCAAGAAGCAATCTTCTCCTTCCCCTTGGTGATGGCATAGCTTGTGCTTGGGGGGGGCTTTAGCTCCCTTTGCTTTTCCCCAGGATTGACCCTGCTGAGGATCTTAGAGACATCTGCTCTCTTCCCCTCATCTGGGGACACCCTGGCTTGTGTTGTATGGGGTGTCTGTTCCCATCTGTTTCGCTGGCGATAACAGAGCTTATGCAGAATTCCAGGCCCTCTTTCCCCGGGCCCGACGTACGTGCTGGGTTTCTGCTCGCCCTCTCCTGGCGCCAGTGCTGTTCATGCTCCTCTGTCCCTGCTCTGGAGTTACTGCCCAGCATGGTGCTGACCTCTTTCCCTCTCTCTTTGCCTGTGCTGCTTGGATGCTGCTCTGACTCTGTCCTGTCTCGTGGAAGGAGTGGATGCGTAGGGAGCGGGAGGCAGCCACACAGCAACTTGAGGAGGAGGCAGAGGTGAGGAGCACGGTGGGAGGGTTGGAGAGTCGCTGAAAAGGGCCGCAACTGGACTTTAAGGCTGGAGAAATCTCTAAAAGTGCTTGTTCCCCGTAACTTCTGTTCTCCACTCCCCCCCAAAAAGACTTGACTTTTGGGTATAAGAGAAGATACCAGAAATGCAGAAATCTGTAATGTGATTGAAGAAGGAATGGTGAAAAACAATGGCTAGAATTAGAAAAGCAGACAAATGCAAATGGGAAGCGAAATCAAATGAAATTATACAATGAGTGTGAGTTAAGGTTGAGAAAAGATACTGTAGAGGAGTTGTAGATTTGCACTCTCAGATGTCTCCAAATCCAGACTGGAAGCCTTTCTGAATGCTATTTGGAGAAAACTGGTATGTATGTCATGTTCTCCTCTCCCTCTATATGGGAGAGGAGATGTGCACGTGGGGGCAAGAGGAATGGTGGGGATCTGTGCACCAGTGGGTGACCAAGGGCCCAGAGCGACATGTTCTCTGCAGTATTTCTCAAGCCCAGCCTCTGCCATGGGTCCCCGTGGTTGTGTTTGGAATAATTCCAGGTTTATTTCCAGGCAATGGGAACTTTCTACAGAGTTTGGAGATAAGGCCTTGGTTATTACTAGGGGTGGTTTCCTTTTAATTGCTCTTTCTAGTTGATTTAGTTGACTTCTGGCCTGATCTCTTCCTGGTGTTTGTGTTTTTTTGCCCCCCCCTTGCCCCTCTCCAGAATATCACCAGTGAACCTTTGAGACTGGACTATCGGACCCTGGCTGCTTTGCCCAGCAGTGGCTTACAGAGAGTCAATCGCACTGTAAGTGAGGGGCTGTTGAGATGTGGGTCCCTGTGTGGGGGAAGCCGTGGTCGTTCTGTTACCTGCCCTCTCCTTGTGCCCTGGTGTGAGAGATGACAGTACTCTCTGCAGAGGAAAACTGGGAAGCAGAACTGTGGTAGACTTTGACACTGTCTGAAACAAGAGGTAGCCATGAAAGAAAGGTTAGAATATGAAAACGCGAGACCAGAGAGCCAGATCGCTTTCCGTGTTGGAAGGGGAAGTGGCCTGTGTCATTGCCGAGACACAAAAGTGTCTCAAACAAGGCAGAAAGAACAGCCCAGCAGGAGAGAAGGATACGTGTGAATGGGAGAGCGCAGGGGATTTATCATGGAAGGAAGCAACTACTGAAAGCTGCAGAGGAGGGAGGGGAAGATTCTTCCTGACACAGAAGATGACAATGTCGTGTGCACAGCTTAGTTGGAAATTCACTGTGGGATGGTGTTTGGAAAGGAGGAGGGATGCAGGATGCTGATACCTAAAGTATTAAAAGAAAGTCAAGATCCATCTAGGACTGCAAAAGGCAAAGTGGCAGTGATTGCATATCATGACTTAGCCCTGATACAGCCTTGGATGCTCCTTCCCCTGTGACCTGCATTTCAGTCCCTGATAGGTAGTGGCAGCTCCGCCAAGAGAAAATCCAGATTTCACAAACTTCACAGATTACAAAGTCATCTGTCTCTCCTGTGTTGTTTAAAATTTCACCTCACCTCTCCATCTTTGCTTCCTTTGGTCATGTTTTATCTTCCCTGCATCATACCTATTCCACTGGGTTTCTGCCTGCTCCTTCACATACATCCTCAGTCTTCACCTCCATTCCTTTCCTCCCATTGCAGCAAGACCACCCCTTGCTGTCATCATCAGATTCTGCATTCCCATTTCATTGTTTCAGGATCATCTCTTTTACCTTTACTGTCTCCATCTCATTCCATCCGGACAGGTCTCCTCTCCTATTCATCTATCCTCTCTCGTTGACTTCAGGCCCTCTCGCTTTTCTGCTTTCACACTGATTAGAGCCCTGCTTTGTCTCCAGCTTTGTTTCATTTTGTTCTTCCCCATACTCCCCAGCTTTTGGGTTTTCTCTCCTGGCTGTTCACACAGAAAAGTATGATCAGGAAAAGGTTTAACGTATTTTTAGCATCTCTTAGTGTAACTTAGTAGTTGGAAACAAGGGGAGAGCCAGCCCCACGCAAGCAGCTGCCTCTTTGCTGGACAGCCCTAGTGTCATCCAGAGCAGAGCAGCATTTGGGAACTTGTGCCGTAGCAGTCCATGTCAGCCCAGGAACGCCTGGCACTGGAATGTGGGGCCGAACACGCTGGAATGCCGGGGTGTATGGGCGGCATCTATAAATGTCCCATTTCAGGGGAAGGGCCAATTGGTGCCCATGTTTATCTTTTTCCAGCTGTCATTTGCCCAGCCCTGTCTTTGCTCTGTTTGAAAAAAATATGTCTGCCTAGGTTGTGAGTACAGGGAGCTACGGGCTTCAAGGACAGCAAGGTTCTGGCATTCCTTCGGGAGCTGCACCTAGCCTATTTGGTGACTGCCTGGAAGACTCAGACATGGACAGCAGAAAAGCATGCAGTTCAATTAACAGGGTGTCTATCTCTGGACAGTCTGACTGGATTAAGATGACTAATGCTATTGCCCAGTTCCCATAGTATTTTTCTCTTTCTTTCTGTCTCTAGGCCAACTTTCTCGCCACGTACATTCTCATCTAAATGGTGTCTACATATCTCTTGTTGCCATGTAGTTTCCTGCAAGGGAGTTGCAGGGCCTGCTGTTCTTCACACTGTTGAACAGGAGGAGGTGCAGACCTGTCATGACTGCTGTAAATTGCAGGTGGAATTTGTCATAAGGGTTCCCCAAGAATTGCCCTTGAAGAAGGGGGCAGATGGTTGTCTGTGTTGGATTAATCTCTATTGCTGCGTATTGGTCCTTTTGTGAGCAAGATTTAACAGAGGCTTACTGAGATGCAAGCCTGTTTTGTTTGTATACTTTTAAAACCCCAACTGAAAAATTCCAGTTGAAAGCTGCATGAGAATGCTCATCTCAGTGATGCCCTCCAGCTTGATGTAACTTGATGTCTGCAGGGTACCCAGTGCACTACAGCGTCTGGATACTGCCATCGCAGTAATAAAAGAGCTGTTACAGTCTCTATCTTCTGCGTAGTACAGGCTTGGAAACCATACCTATGAATGACTGCATCTAGCCACAGCAAAAAAATTAAAAATCTAGTTTAGCTTTCTGGACTATAAGAAATGGAGAAGACTTTACTCAGCAGTGTGTCACCATGGTTAGTTAATTAACAATCTGTACTTTCTAGTCTGAATCTGTATCTCTTCAATTTCTAGCCATTGATTCTTTCTCTGTACTTGTTTATTAGATTTAAAATTAGATTTGCTTCAGTGTCTGGGGCAAAGTGATGTATCAGAACTGCAAATGCATTTCTTCTGTGTTTGCCTTGGAGGCTGCAGGGTAAAACATGATTGTCCTGTCTGCTAGACGGGGGAGTGACAGAGGCAATGCTCGGAAAAGCACACTGCATTGCCAAAATCTTTGCTTACCCAAAATAGAAATTGTTGCTTGTCTGATAAAAATAGCCCACTGTGAAGTAGAGGGAGCGAGGCATCCTGCACTGGAATACACTGCTGCAGCAGAAGTGCTGGAGATTGAAGTGAGGGGTAGATGAAGCTCAGATCCAGTCATGTCCATGAACAAAATAGGGATTGAGGCTCCCTATGGACTATCAGACTTCATGCAGTCTTGGTGAGATGCCCACCTCCACAGTGCCCTAAAAGTGTTGTTTACTTTTTCCCTTTGTGCGAAGCAAAGTAGACGGTGGTGGTGGGATTCACCTGGAAGCTGGGTTGGTCAGTGTTTGTGCTCTTCTGCTTGGTAAGGGAAGACGGCAGGGCTGTTGGAGGGGCCTGGCTGTAGGACCGACAAACCCGCTTCGTGGTGGTGGATTGCTGGCAGTGTTTTCATTACAGCATCCCCAATGAACAAATAATGTTCCCAAAAGTACTTTTTGCCTGGCATAACTTTATGTGCACTAGAGCTCTTGCTAGTGTAGTTTATGGCACTCTGGGAAAGGAAGGCTGGAATTTGTTTGGGGTTTTTTTTGTTTGGGTTTTTTGCGTTGGAAAGTCACATAGCTACAATAGCAAAATTTCTAAGGGTAGCACAGGCTTCACTGTCTGAAGAAATATGATATGAGCCAGGGCTCTGCCAACCACTGCTTTAGGTTGTGTTGGGGTTGAGGGGTTAGGGGAGGGCCTCAGAAATTCCTGAGCCTCTCAGCTGCCATTGTAGTCAGCAGCCCACCCAGCCCTGGAGAGCTATTTTTGTGAATGCTGCCATGACACAGGAGTTGGAGAATGTGCTCTGAGCAGAAGAGGTCTTTCTGCTCCCTGGCAGGCACTTGGATAGAAGGAGATTTGATCGTTGCTCTCTGATTATCTCTGCTTCCCTGAAGAAGGCTTTGGCTGGGGTAACAAACTCTCTTTTATAGGATTAAAAGAGGAAAGGTCAGTGCTTCATCTTGGATGGGTACAGTTGAGCCTAGGCAGAACTGGAGCTCTGTTTCAGTCCTGCCTTCAGTAAGAGCACTCAAAGGGGTCTGTGCTCTGTTAGCTGTTATTTAGCTCTCTGTTACTTGTTGCTGTGTATTTGGATGAAGTGGGGCCATAAAAGCATGTTTGCCCTTGCAGGTGTGATGGAAATGCATGGGGTGGATGATATAGTGGTAACTGTATGGAAATGCACTGGAGTGAGGTGAGAGGTGTTATTCTGCGTGACAGTGCTGGAACTACTTGAAAGTATGCTGGGCTGAGACAGTTGATGTTTGGCCATGTGATGGTGGAGTTGAATTGAGGATGTGCTACGGTGAGATGGGAGAGGATGTGTGCTTGTGCAGGTTTTGGCAATCAATTTAGCTAGAGAGCAGCAGTGTTACTGGTGAGCTGCTGAAGTGCAGGCTGGAACGTGTATGAGAGCAGGAAAAGTGGAGGGAGTGTGTTTGCGGCTGTCAACTACTTGGTGTATGCATTGCATGCTGACAAGCAAGGTCCTCTCTTGGAGGTAGCATTTGGGATCACAAGGTTGGTTGTAGAGTAGAAGAGAGGGAAGGGATGGTCATATGGGCATTAGTACTGGAATTCTTCTCTCCCCTGTCCTTCAGCATCAGCAGCTGCTCTGTATTTTCTCCCTACTCTCCTTTACTCTGTTCTCCTTATTTCTTTCTGATCCTTTTGTTTTCCTCTCAGCTTGTTCAGTATAATAAGGCCAGCTCCAGCATGGAGGGTGACTGCGCTATGCTGTCTCTGCCAGTGGCACAGGACAGCCGGGATTCATACCCAGAAACAGCTGCAGGCCCGATCATCGGAAGCGTGGCTGGCCTTCCTCAGGACCCTGCATCACCTGACAAGTGCACGAGTGGGGCAGAAAAGCCCCAGCTAGACAAGCAGGATCCCACGGGTTGTCCCTTGTCCCGGGACCAGATGCCAGAGACGCCAGAGCAAGAGTGTATGATCGACTCTCAGCCGATCCTCTTCAGTGAAAACCCCTTTGTGGTGGCTAACCGCAGGGGGAAAGCAGCAGGCAAGGCGTGCCTGGGGGGCCCGCCCCTGGGCTATGGCAGGGGGGGCGTGCTGAAGACCAACCTTTACTCCAAGGCAAGCAGTCCCACGGCATGCTGTGTGTGGCATGCAATCACGCAGTTAAGGCCACCTGCGTTCTACTAAACCCCTGCGCATGCACTGGACCCCAGATGCCAGGCAGCACGAGGCCTGTGCGGGGGCTGGTCCCACCTAACACATGTGCTTCTCCAGCGTTGCGTGCAGAGGCTGTCAGTTACTGATGGTCAGTGAATCGTCTTCCAGCCACTAATGTACCCCAGTTATTGCCAAGTGTGCATGCTGCTGAGCCCCTCTTTGAGGGGAGGCAGTGATGTCAGGCGACTTCCCCAACATCTCACCGGGTGGGCAAGAGTTAGGCTAGGAGCAGCAGCGTTCCCTGTCTGCTGTGGTTGTGGGTGAGGAGTTGGAAGGGCTTATCGAAGAATGGTGGTGGTGTCACACTTATGTATCTGGTCCTGAACACAGGTGGTTTTAGACTTCTGAAAACTAAGAGGCAGTGCAGCTGACATAGTTAATCTACAGCCCAGGAGCATGCTGTTCCTTGAAGTGACACATTTCAGTATATCTGGACTTTCAGATTTCAAGACAGAACTTTGCTTTCTGCTCTGGGAAATCTGTTTGTATTTAACTTTCTCACTGTTGCACAGGAAACCTGTGGCAGTGCAAGGACTAGACCCAAAGATATTTCGTTGCAGATCAGCACCACACCACTCTCCCTTTCTTCCTTTCTCAGCCTTTCAGGAGGTCTGGAAAGCAAGAGAAGCAAAACAACTGCAAACAAACAGCCCCCACCCAGAGAAGAAAACACAAACAAACAAAATAACACCCAGCTGTCACTCTCTTAGATGGTTTTAGCCTAGTTCCTTAGTGACAATTTGTTTTTCATAGGTGTGTGGGCAGATAAGCACAGAGCAAGGCATTTGTTGAATCTCTGTAACCTCTCAGTATATTAAAAGACAAAGGCTGTGGTTTGGACATTATAGACATCCAGCTTTAGTGTTCAAAAGATGAGAAAAGCAGTGGTCAGAAAGCACTGACCCTTTTTGAAGGTAAACTTTATGCCAGATCAGCTATCATCAGTCTGGAGGTGGGTGTCACAGTTAGCTGGAGCTAATTCCACGTTGCTGTCAAAAGGGATCAGTTCCCCCTGTCTGCATGTTCTCCTCCTGTGTGCTGACACCAGAACTGGAGCCGTTGTGTGTCAGCTGGGTTAGGGAGCTGAAGTCCCTGAAAAACAGTATTGTAGAACAGCTCCTTCCTTGGGGATTGGTAAGCTGCATGTGCTGGCACATGGGAGGACTTGGACAGCAGTGGCCAGAAGCAGGGTGAGCAAGAACACTCTTTGCAGTGGAGGCATGGAAGTAGATCAGCTGATACTGCCACATTCTCTGTCATGACAGTGCTAAAAAGGATCGGATGTTTTCTGTGCTCCGATATAAACTTCAGATCACGTCTCCTGGCTTGGTCAGTAGAAATACCATTGCCCAAGGCTGACTTGAATCAAATTAATATGATTCACTAGTGCGTGGGTATGGTATTAATGATTGCAGAACCCTAGATTTGCTTAAACAGTTCTCTAAATTCCAAATGACCTGTTTCTGTCTTTAGGCATCTAAAATACTTTTGAAATCATGCTCCTTAATCCTGTGGACAGACTGCAGGTAATTATTGGGACTCTGCTCTCTTGTTGTAGCGGTTTGGGCTGGCTGTAGGCTGACTCGGTCTGAGTGTTGGGCTGATGGGGTTGATCTGTCAGAGAAGGGAAAGAGCATCTTTGGTCATAGGCTTGCCAAGCTGGTGAAGAGGGCTTTAAACTAAAGTTGCCGGGGGAGGGGAACCTCAATCCATCCCACTCCTAGCAGTTTGATGCCAGTGCCGGCAATAGATGCCCAGAGCCTGGAGAAGGATCACAGGTCAGCAGGAGAGCACCTGAAGAGCAGCACAAAGGAATTCCAGCCACTCCAGCCAGTAAGTGAGCTTCATCGGGGGCCCATCTTAGATGCCTACATGCAAACACATGTAGCATGGGGAGTAAACAAGAGGAGTTAGAGATGTGTGCACGCCTGCATGGCTATGATCTTACTGGCATCACGGAGACATGGTGGGATGGCTCCTATGACTGGAGTGTTGGAATGAAAGGATACAGGCTTTTTAGGAAGGACAGGCAGGGGAGACGACGAGGGGGTGTCACCCTCTATGTCAGTGATCAGCTGGAGGGCATGGAGCTCCACCTGAGGATGGATGAGGAGCTGACGGAGAGCTTATGGGTCAGTATTAAAGGGAGGGCAGGGACAGGTGACACTTATAATGGGGGTCTGCTGCAGGCCACCCAACCAGAAAGACTGAGCGGATGAGGCCCTCTGTAGACAGATAGGGGCAGCCTCACGTTCACCAGCCCTGGTCCTCTTGAGGGACTTCAACCACCCCGATATCTGTTGGAGGGACAACACAGCAGGGCATAAGCAATCCGGGAGGTTCCTGGAATGTGTTGTTGATAACTTCCTTCTCCAGGTGATAGAGGAGCCAGCGAGGAGAGGTGCTATGCTGGACCTTGTTCTCACCAAGGAGGGGCTGGTGGGAGCAGCCTTGGCTGCTGTGACCATGAAATGGTGGAGTTTGAGATCCTTAGGGCACTGAGGAGGGCGCACAGCAAGCTCACTACCCTGGACCTCAGGAGAGCAGACTTTGGCCTCTTCAGGGATCTCCTTGGTAGAGTACCATGGGATAAAGCCCTGGAGGGAAGAGGGGCCTAAGAAAGCTGGTTAATATTCAAGCATCACCTCCTCCAAGCTTAGGAGCGATGCATCCCAACAAAGAGGAAGTCAGGCAAAAACAGCAGGAGGCCTGTATGGATGAAAAAGGAGCTCCTGGACAAAGTCAAACACAAAAAGGAAGCCTACAGAGGGTGGAAGCAAGGACAGGTAGCCTGCGAGGAATACAGAGAAATTGTCTGAGCAGCCAGGGGTCAGATTAGGAAAGCTAAAGCCCTGATAGAATTAAATCTGGCCAGGGACATCAAGGGCAACAAAAAAATGCTTCTATAGGTACGTCAGTGATAAAAGGAAGACTAGGGAAAATGTGGGTGCTCTCCGGAAGGAAATGGGAGACCTGGTTACCTGGGATATGGAGAAGGCTGAGGTACTCAATGACTTTTTTTGCCTCAGTCTTCACCGGCAGGCGCTCAAGCCACACTGCCCAAGTTGCAGAAGGCAAAGGCAGGGACTGGGAGAATGAAGAACCGCCCACTGTAGGAAAAGATCAGGTTCCAAACCATCTAAGGAACCTGAAGGTGCACAAGTCCATGGGACCTGATGAGATGCATCTGCAGGTCTTGAGGGAACTGGTGGGCGAGGTTGCTAAGCCACTATCCATCATATTTGAGAAGTCGTGGCAGGCCAGTGAAGTTCCCACTGACTGGGAAACATAACCCCCATTTTTAAAAAGGGAAGAAAAGAAGACCCGGGGAACTACAGTCAGTCTCGCCTCTGTGCCTGGCAAGATCATGGAGCAGATCCTCCCAGAAACTGTGGTAAGGCACATGGAAAATAAGGAGGTGATTGGTGACAGCCAACATAGCTTCACTAAGGGCAAATTGTGCCTGACAAATTGGTGGCCGCCTACGACAGAGTTACAGCATTGATGGATAAGGGAAGAGCAACTGACGTCATCTACCTGGACTTGTGCAAAGCATTTGACACTGTCCCGCACAACATCCTTGTCTCTAAATTGGAGAGACATGGATTTGACGGATGGACCACTCAGCAGATAAGGAATTGGCTGGATGGTCGCACTTGAAAAAGTTGTGGTCAACTGCTCAATGTCCAAGTGGAGACCAGTGACGAGTAGCATTCCTCAGGGGTCGGTATTGGGACTGATGCTGTTTGTCATCTTTGTCGGCAACATGGACAGTGGGATTGAGAGCACCCTCAGCAGGTTTGCCGATGACACCAAGCTGTGTGGTGCAGTTGACACACTGGAGGGAAGGGTTGCCATATCCAGAGGGACCTTGACAGGCTTGAGAGATGGGCCCGTGCAAACCTCATGAAGTTCAACAAGNAAGTTCAACAAGGCCAAGTGTAAGGTCCTGGGTGTGGGTCAGGACAATCCCAAGCACAAATACAGGCTGGGCAGAGAATGGATTGAGAACCATATCCTGGGCTGCATCAAAAGAAGCGTGACCAGCAGGTCGAGAGAGGTGATTCTCCCCCTCTACTCTGCTCTCATGAGACCCCACCTGGAGTACTGTGTTCAGCTCTGGGGCCCCCATCATAAGAAGGACATGGACCTGTTGCAGTGAGTCCAGAGGAGGGCCACAAAGGTGATTAGAGAGCTGGAACACCTCTGCTGTGAAGACAGGCTGAGAAAGTTGGGGTTGTTCAGCCTAGAGAAGAGAAGGCTCCAGGGAGACCTTATTGCGGCCTTTCAATACTTAAAGGGGGCCTACAAGAAAGCTGGAGAGGGACTTTTTACAAGGGCATGTAGTGATAGGACAAGGGGTAATGGATTTAAACTGAAAGAGGGAAGATTTAGATTAGATATAAGAAAGAAATTCTTCACTGTGAGGCTGGTCAGGCACTGGAATAGGTTGCCCAGAGAAGTTGTGGATGCCCCATCCCTGGAAGCGTTCAAGGCCAGGTTAGATGGGTCTTTGAGCAACCTGATCTAGTGGAAGGTGTCCCTGCCCATGGCAGGGGGGTTGGAACTAGATGATCTTTAAGGTCCCTTCCAACCCAAACCGTTCTATGATTCTATAGGTTCCTGTGGAAGGGGTGTCTTTCCTATGCTCTGGGCTAGTCGTAAAGGTCTTACCAGTAGGCCAACAGAAATGGATGTGGCTGGGGCTGAATCTTGTCTCCTTTCAGTTGGGAGTGGCTTTTTTTGCTCAGTGTCTATACAACAGGAGGTTTGCCTGGACTGTGGCCCAGTCTGTTGAGGGCTACAGAGAAGTTAGGGGGAGAGGATTCCCAGGGACGTCTTACAAGGCAGAAGGCTTTAACCAGATTCAGTTGGCCTTGCAGGGTGTTCGGATATAATCTCAGTTCCAATGTTTAACGTCATTCCCTTGCTGTTTCCAGTGCTTTTTGCAAGTTTCTGCCGTGTGACACCTGCTGTGGGGCCCAATGCTAACTCTGTTCCCTCGCGGTGAGGTGACTGGATGTCAGTGGTCTCCTTTGCCTCCCGGTCTCACTACTAAGGGAGAGGCATGGAGGTTGCTGCTGTACAGTAACTATCTAGCTTTGTGTTCTCTCTTTCAGGCTCCTGCGGGCGAGTCTGGGACAGGAAATTCCAGACGTGAAACCCCCTATTCTCCTAGTAATCAGCAGGTGAGACTGCCCCCAGGATAGGCAATTCCGGGAAGGGCAGGGAGGCGTGCTTCCAGGGCAAGATGGTGGAAGGGCAGAGGAAGCTGACTATGATTTCCGTCCTCGAGAGTGATACCTTAGAGGTGGAGAGGTATCCATCACAGGAGGCAACTAGAAAACTAGGGGAAGAACTCTGCTCTTTCAAAATGTCTCGGACACCCAGGAGTATAATTAGCTAGTCATAAACTCAGTGGAAAGTTACTGCTCTGAGGGGTAGCTTAATGATCAGGGTAATGAGCAGGGGAGCACCTACAGTGACTACAAAGTGGTAGCTGTCTGTCTTTTTGAGAATGGCCTCACCGATGCCTTATACAGAGACTATTTAATTCTGGCAATTGGCGTGTCAGAAGAAATGGAGAAGTCAGGATTTGGAGAATTATCTCAGGTCTGTAAACCAGTGCCACTCAGTCTCCCAGAGAGATTCCTGGTTCTGTTGTGATGCTGCTGGCAACCCTCATCAGCTGTTCAGAAGTTGAAGGATCCTGCAGCAAATGATTATACGTTAGCCTACCCTTAGGGAATGAATTTCTAAACCCCTTTGGTTAGAGGCCAGCTTTCACTCTGAAATGGGAAGTTTCTTTATTTCTTGTAACTCTTGATTGGGGGGGNGGGGGGGGGGGGTAAGCATTACCTATTCTCGCTAGCCATTCTTATTTTTCATATCAACTCTGGTCTTTTAAATCTTGCTAAGTCTTTGATTTCACTCTTCATCCTGTGGCAGTGGGTTTCACAAATTAGTTGAGCCTTTTGAGGTTAAATACTCTTAAATGGATTTTCTTAAATTTTCCCTTTGCAGTCATTACATGTTATTGTTTTTTATATTGGGGGCCTGGAATGAACTGACAATCGTACTTTGTACTCTATCCTTAGTCGTTTTGTGACTGTTGCATTCTTTTTGGAGTGCAACTGCTCTCCAACTATTTGGTCCCACTAGCTCTGGCACTTACCTGATCTTTAGCTGAGTCATTTCAGTTCTCTAAGCTGGACAAGAGCTCTCTCCTTTTTTGCTAGATTAGTTCAGTTTAGTGAGATGAATTGCATCATCTTGGGGTGAGGTGACAATTAACACTGACTCAGAGACGGGTCAGGACCATGTGGCTGGGAGCAGTGAACAGGACAGTGGAGCTGTAGTGAGCAACAGTTCAGTCCATCTTGTATCGCTTCCTTGGCCTTGGCCTATCTTGCATGTCCCTCAGTTCTTAGATCCTTTGAAATTGAGTGACCACCAGGGACACAAGAAGATTAGAAGATACTATTCATTATAGTAATGCTGTTTCAATGCTTTCTGTTCCAGCTGCATATGTTTACTTATTTGCTTTTCTGACAGCAGTTGCATACTGATTGGAGGTTTATTTTGGGCTGTTTGTAAGTTTTCTTTTTACCACAAGTGCAAATTTTCTTTGAGATTGGGTTCTTTCTACCCAGAAGGAATGGGGTGGGGATGATACTCCTCATTCTACAATAGAGCAAATTAATATCTAGATCTCTTTCTGTCTTTAAAGATCCTCAGCTCTCAGTTGAAAAAGAAGCCTGAATCCCAAAAGGGTATAGCTGCTCATAGAATGATTTAGGATGGAAGGTCTGGTCTAAGACCACACTCAGAGCAGGTCCAATTAGATCAGGTTACTCAAGACCATGTCCAGTTAAATTTTGAACACCTCTAGAGATGGGAAGTCTACATCTTTCTAGATGCCAGCTCCAATATTTGACTACTCTCATTGTGATTTTTTTTTTTTTTTTTTTAAAAACTTGTATTTGCATGGAATGTCCCCTTGTTCCAATTTGTCATAGGCAACTTTCATAGTACCCCGATGGTTTTGTTTATCAGTGTTTTGGCATTGGAGGCTCAGTGCCAAAGTCCTTGCCACTGGCAACCCTCTGGCTATAATGTCATCTGCTCTTCTAACTTGGGATGGGCTTGCTTAGTGATAAATTGTTTGTCTTTAGAGTCTAATGGTTTGTCATTATCCAATTCCTGTGGCAACAGCGACTGCTTTGTCTTCTTATAGCAGTCACTGCTCTGACAGTGGAAACTTTCTAGGTGAAACTACTCGCTCTCTCCTCTGTGGGCTCTGAGAAGAATAAACAAGGTCTCACTAATGCATTCTGTGGAGTTAAGAGCACCCCAGGAGCATTTTTGCAGATGCAGGCATTTGCCTTTCCAATTTTAAGTTGGGTGTCTCAAATTCCCTGTTATGTAGCACTTGCTGTAATCTGTAGTCTGTTCTATCACTTCAGGTTTTTGGTATCATGAATTCTCTGTAGCTTGAGCAACATACTGAATAATCTATACAGCTTTTTTCTTGTTTTTCTCTTTTATCTCTTTGTTCAGAGATGCGTATGCCATGAGAGCTGCTATTAATTTCTTAAACCATTTATAGCCAATTTCATGACTTTGCCCTTTATTTAAGCCTTTTAAGGTCTTCAGCAGGTTTGCTCACTGCTTTCGTTTCTGCGATCTAGTCTGTGTGTCATTTTGATAGCCTTTTTTCCTTACTTGGCCTATGGCTGTTATGCATTAGTGACTCTGGCAGTTGTTCTTGAAGATGCCTTGGTGTCGCAATGCTGAGCTGTTAGTCTTGCTAGTGGCATTCTCAACCCTGCATTCTGTACATGAGCTTTCTGTCACATTTACATGATTTAATACTTTTTTGGATCAGAGCCTTCCGCAGCAGTCTCATGCATGTCAGGTAAGGCTGTATCTGGTAGATTTAGTTCTTTCTGGACAATGAATGTTATACAAAATGGAACAGGTCCAACAGGTAATACTGAAGGACACAGGGCAATCACCAGCCTTGCGGCTTGTACATTTTATGGGGATTCGGGAGACTTGACCTTCAGGTTGTCGCTCTGGAGTAGAAGTTCCAAGGAATTGCATCGCTAATTCTCTGCTGCCATCTATTTTCAATGTAAATTCTTTGGTTTTGACATCTTGTAGTCCAGCCAGAATTTATAGGCTTATTTCAGAGCTCTCGGAGAATTACTGAGGGAAAGTAATCCTTTAAATCCTTTGTCCTGAGGCTGGCGTCATGATGGTCCTGCCTGGCCTTGAGTTCTGCAAGCTTCTGGTGGGGGAGGAAGCAGGCGGTGGGAGGAAGGAGGTGTTTGTGGTGGGTCTGTGTGTGCGTGACAAGGAGGGCAGAGGGCCTTTCTCCATGGCAGGCAGCAAGGAGCTGCGTGGGGACACTGACAGCTCTGAGTAACTGCAGTCTCTGTGCTGGGAAAGGTGCTCGTCTCAGCCTCTCACATGGAAAACCCAGTCTCTTCATTTTCTCTCCCATTCTCTCCCCTGACGATCCTCCCTGGTGTTGCCCCTCTCCAGACGCCTGCAGCCCCTCGGCCTGCTCACCTGCCAGGCAGGGAGACCCGCTTTGTAAGTGCCTGTTGGTGTGCAGTGTCCGCTGCTGCTCCGTGCTGCTCTCACCCGGCACCGCTGCTCTTCGCCCCTTCCTCCGGCTCTGCGTTCCCCGGCTCTTGGGCTTGGTGCGTGCCGAGGGCTTGCTGCAGAGAGCGGAGACCAGTGCCCGGGGTGGCAGGCCGAGGCACGAGAGGCTGTTCCCTACCAGCTACTGCTGAGATGGCATCTGTAAACGCTTCCTGGCAGAGCAGCTGTGGTGCTGATGGCTTTGCTCAAGCTCAGTAGCGAGTGCAGAGGGCAGGGGATGCAAACAAGGGCCAGGACCAGCTGAGCTGGAGCGCAGAGGGGGAGGGTGGGGGTCAGTGCCCAGAGATGTGCAGAGAGAGTTGTGAGTGCCTCCTCACGTAGCAGAGGAACTGAGAGAAGCTCTTGTGGGTGGGCTCTGGACTGCTCCCCACATGAAGAAGGAGGTGTGGTGGGGTTTAGTGTGGGACCTGGGGGCTTTTTCCTGTACAGGGTGGGCAGCGGGACAGGGGGAGGGGCTAGGGTTGGGAGTTTTGTATTTCTTTTTGTATGGAGCAGGGTAAACTAAAGGCTTCCTGTATTGACTCTAAATTTACACCTGTATTTCTGTTTTCAGGCTTCCATTAACTTCATTACATCACAGGATGACAGTAAATCAGTAAGTACATCTGCCATGAGACCTTATTGTAGTGTCCCTATGCATTCTCCAGCACGAAGAGCTTGCCTCTTCCTTCTGTGTGTGCTCACTTCCAGCCCTGCAAGTCTCACTGTTGGCTTTTATTCTGTCTCCTTCAGTCCTCCGCTATAGCTCAAGTTTGTACAAATGCACTAAGTCTTAAATATTGTCAGTTTGAAAACTTGATGCAAGTGTGTTTGTAGCTTTTAGTCCTGTTTACCCTTGCAGCTTTCACTCATGTAGTTTTTGCTGGCTTACTCAATTCCTGCTTCTACTCTCTTTAGTATTAGACGTTTTGTTCACTTCCACACAGCATTCAACAGTGATGACATCTAGGTCAAATCTCAGACTCTTGTCTCTGCTCTTATGTCTGCATTTCTCATTGGAGGCCTAGCTGGGTCTCAGTTAATTTTCATCCCCAGCTTTTGCCAATACCTGTTCCTGGCTGATGTTTCCCTACCGCATCTCCCATTCATAATGCTTACATTCTCCAAGCTTTGACATACTCATGCCATACCCCTGACCCTTGCAGCTGCTACCTGTATGGCAGATTCTTCCTTGTGTCCTGGCCTTCTCTGTAACCCATTGGTCCTGTTGTGACCCTGACTTGTCTGAATCTCTTTGCCTGTCCAAAAATACTTGCACCAGAGGCATTGTTTGGTGTTTGCTTCAGTGGCTCTCCCTCCCACTCTGGTAGCTGGAGTCAGCAGAACAGCTGAGGAACTGAGCTCAGGTGCATGGATTTGTCTTAATCACTTGCATGGCAGAGACATCTTGCTGCCCTAACTGCTCATTTCTCTCTCTCTCCCCGCCCCCTTCCTCTGCCTTTCCCCCTGTTGTGTGGTATTGACACAAGCAGACCAAGCCAGGCGTCATTCAGCCTCTTTCCCGAGTGCGACAAAATGCTGCCTCACATAATGCGGAGGACGGGGACAGCCCCAATCCCTTCCAGCAACCTGAGCTGTGCTTCAATATCCAGAACTCTGTAAGTGGCCTGCAGTTCCTTCTTGCTAAGCTATGTCTATCTGCCCTGGGTTGCTATAGTGCCACTCTTTCTGGTGGGTAGGCTGAACACACCCTCCCAGTGGTGATTTTGTAGTTTAAAGATCCCATGCCTTAGCTAAGACTAGCTAAGGCTGGTCTTGTCTATGTATGTCTGGATGCCCTGGGTAAGAACCCATACTCCTCACAAGTAGAGTCACAGTCAGTGCATCCCATTCATTTTTCTAACATAGATGAGCCTTGCCAGCCTGCCTGGTGTCTTCACTTACCCATTCAAGAAGTTAGCATTGTTGAAACTGTATTGTGGCTGAAATCCCCAGAGCAGTTACAGTTTTAGATCCTTATTTATGAGGTGTTGGGTTCTGTTGAGGCATAAATCTTTCAGAACCTTTGTCTATCAATGTCTTGCATCTTGGAGCAAGAGCCAGTATCATCTTGCTGATAATAAATGTTATTATTTGCAAAATGATTCTTTTTGAAAGATTCATATTCCCTGGGCTGTATGTTGATGGGAGAGAAAGATTCAGCTATTTTGGTCTTTGTCATGACAGAAGACTTGTATACCTGCAGTATAGCCCTTCTCTTTTTATTGAAGCTTGTATGACACGATACCAAATTAAAGACCTGATTTGCAGACAAACAGCTATATATAATCCAAGTAATTGGCCAAGATTCACATATTTTACAATCTGTTCTGATCTTGATGTGCTGTTCTTTAGGCTGTGCAGAAGGGAACCTCATCAAACAACATAATTTAGCCTCAGACCAGGACAAAGAGAAACCACAAACACCTGAAACTGAGTTAGTGCAGCTAGAGGGATTGAAGGAGTGAAGCAACTAAAGGGGATTTGCTTTCTAGTAGAAAGGAAGGTGGTGGTGTCATTTCCCCCTGCTCCCGTTCATTTCTGTGATGCTTTGAGCAGGTCATCCCAACTCTTCTTCCTCCCTGAATGTGATAGGAGGGGTCACGGGGAAGACAGGTGAGGAAAAGACCAGCAAAGACAAGTGACAAGCAGTAGGAAGGTCCTCTTGGACCTTATCAGATGTTTCTGAGTAAGTGGAATTCTGTGAAGGGAAAATTTGAGATCAAAGGCAGGTCTTCTCCAGATTATAGATCCCTGAATGCGTTGCCACTTTTGTTTAGGAGACTGTGACTGTTAGCCCCGAAGTATGTAGAAGTACACACTGGTCATTTTATGAACAGAAGTACAATAGCCACTGCAAAAACCAAATGAGACTAATAGATCCCTTCCCATGAAGAAGGCCCCTTTAGCCAGAAATCATAGAATCATGCCTTGGGTTGGAAGGGACCTTTAGAGGCCATCTAGTCCAACCCTCCTGCAGTGAGCAGGGACATCTTTAACCAGATCAGGTTGCTCAGAGCCCCGTCCAACCTGACCTGGAATGTTTCCAGGGATGGGGCCTCCACTGCCTCTCTGGGCAACCCGTTCCAGTTGCCAGATAAGCCAGGGCTTATCCTTAATTTTCTAATAAACTGAATGTGGCTTGTTCATTCCTAAGTAGGGGTCAGAGTCAACTGTATAGCTGTCCTATTCTAGCCCCAAAAGCCCACTGATTCAAGTAGGTACACGCTAGTTGAGTTGGGTGGAAATCCTTAAGGACTATGGCAGCAATATGGCCTCTTGGAAGAGATCAGTCACAAAATTCTGGTCAAGTCAGTGAGGATCTGTACCACCAGAAGTATCATTCTTCCACCATCCAAGAAATAAAACGGGGCTGTGATACATGTGCTGCTGTGTATAGCATGCATACAAGGCACTGCTCATGTTTCTGCCTCAGGCTGCAGGAGCTGTCCCTTATATATTCCACTCTTCAGGCTTTGCAGGCTGAGAGCTGTGCTGTGTTTTCCCAATGTTTGTTTTTTTATAAATTCTCTGGTTATCTTTACCTTCTGTCTTTGTCCCTGTAGCAAAAGCCACCTTCACCACCCTCTCCTGATGAGATTCCCATCAATGTCAAGCAAGCATACAAGACCTTTGCAGCAGTTCCCTTGTCACACCCTCTGCTCGAGACACAGGTAACTAGTGCTGGCTGGGGGGGATGTTACACAGACAGAAGATTGAGCATTGCAGGTCAGCAAGGGAAGTGTGAGAATAGGAAGAAGGTAGTGATTTGTTTCCTCCAAAGAAAGCTGTTGTGAAGGAGGGACATGTCAAGGTCCCCTTGGAAGTTGGAGTCTGTTCATGTTGTGGACAGTCACCCTGCAGTGTCCTGCCCATAAACACGTCAAGTCCTGGAAGCTCATTGAATTTTTCATGTTGCTGTTATTCTCCCCAGCCATTAGGGTGCTGTTCTGATATGAAGAAACTCTCTGAACTTCCAGAGTCCAGGGCCAGGCTGAACCTGTTCTGGGGAATGTTTTTATTAGATTTTGATCTTTAACTTAATTGGAACTGTTCCTTCTCCCCTCCATGTATTTGAATCATGGAACCATTCAGGCTAGATGAGGCTTCTGGAGGTCATCTGCCTCGGCCCTCCATGCAAAACAGGGCAACCTTTGAAGTTGTAGGAGGTTGCTGAGGCCCAGTCCACTTGAGTTCTAATTTCCAAAAATGGAGATTCTGAGGTCACTGTGGGCAATCTCTTCCAGTGTGTGACCATCTCTGCTGTGAAGAGGGTTTTTTTCTATACGTTTTATCAGAATTTCTTTTACCGCAACTTGTGCCTGTTGCCTCTCATCCTTTTGTTGCGCACTTCTGAGAAGTCTGACCTTGTGCTCTGTAACCCGCCTCTACCAAGTTGAATACAGGGATTAGATCCCCCTTTCCTGAGCCTCCTCTTTTGCAGGCTGAACAAGCACAGCCTTCTGAGCCTGTTTTCAAATGTCACTTCCTCCAGCCCCCTAAATCATTCTGATGGTATTCCACTTGACATGCTGCAACTTGTTAGTGGCATTCTTGTACTGGGGAGCCCCAAACTGGGCACACTGCTCTTGTAAGTGCTGAATAGAGAGGAGGGATTGCTTCCCTGGACCTGCTGGCTGCACTCCAGCAGCCCAGTATGTGGCCAGCCCTCACTCTGCAAAGGCATTGTCCTGACCTATGTTCAGTGTGCTGTTGGGGCATCACCCATGCTGTCTTCCCTGCCTGTGCTTCCTGAAGAGCTTGTATCCATGCATGGCAGCACTCCAGTTATTGCGAGATCTCTGGAACTGTCTGTTTATAGACAATCGTACTATCACGTCATTTACTAAACTAAAGAAGCAAAACACTGTCCCCTTTGACACCTCGTGTTTGGAAAGACCTTTTGTTCTCTTAATCATCTTACTGCTTTCCTTTTCGCGTGTTCCTATCTGAATTCTTGCTGGCACATCTTTGATGCAAATGAGATATCCTATTTCACAGATTTCTTTCTACTGTGGTATTGTCTGTTTGCTTGTTTGTTTCTTTCTTTCTTTCTTTCTGAATCTCTGTTGACAATACCTTTCCTTACATGTCAATAGATCACACTCACCTTTTTCATAATCATGCTATACTGGGAGCTATGGCTATTCTGCAGTGACTTGTGACAGCAACTTTGTGTTATATCTAAGCTAATCCTGTCCTCCCAGTGTCACCTTGTCCTGCATTGGTGCTCATCTGGCCTCATATTAATCTGGTTTGGTAAATTAATATGGATCACAAATCTTTCTTTACTGTTTGTAGTAAAGGTACTGTTTGTAGGGTTGATTTTTGGCCATTTTTGCTTTATAGACTGATTTACTCCGAGTTAGATGGCTGTCAGTGGAAGCTCAGGGAAGCTGTTAGCTAAGTCCAGGATGAAAAGGAATTGGAACTTGTTGGCATCTGCGACCCACCAGATGACCTAAGTTCACGAGTCAGATTGTATCTTGTACACAGGTGACTTCTCCAGCTTCATAGTCTCTAGCTGATGGATCATGGTTTAAGAAACAATTACTGATCCTGAAGTAGATCACCTTGTATTTTGCACTATTAAATTAAATTCTTTTCATCCTCCTCAAATCAACCTGTCATTCCAGGATGATACTCCAAACTATTTTGAATTTTGATAATGCTTGTCCCCATTCAGTGGAGTGGGATGAATGAAATAATTTGCAGAGGTCTCGGACAACTCTGCATTTCTGTGAATCTGTATTCTGGTCTTTGCCATTCACAAAGTTGATTCACACCTTCCTGGTTTCTGAGTCAAATTTGGCAATGAAAACGTTAAGCAAGATTGGTCACAAAACTGATCTTTGAAGTCTCAGACAAATCTGTGCAGTTCCTTTGTTTAAAAAATTATTTATATTATCAAAGGAGGATATTAGATTAATCTTCATTGCATCTGTTCCATTCAAATTGTTTTTGCCTGCTTCTTGATTTTTAAGAATATATTAGCTATTTTTTAGACATGAACTGCCACCCAATTAAACAAGTCAATTAAAAATCCATGCTTGTCAGACTTGCAGTTTCACAAGTCATTTCATTCAGAACTGTTGAACAGTGATTATCTTGTCCCTGCAGGTGCGTGTATGGAGCTCTTAGGTTTTCTTCTGTGTTAGCAGCAATAATTTCTATTTCCAGACATTTGCTTCTTAGCTAGAAGCTTTTTTCCTTCCCCCCCTTCTTACCTTCTCTGTTATTGTGTTCCTTACTTACACAAAATTAAAAGTTTCTGTTAGTTTTTGGAGTGCATTTGATTAAAGTTGAAAGTAGTCTACTTGCTCTCTTCTTGTGGTTCCATTTCATTTGTATAATTAAAAAACTTTCATATTTTAATAACTTTTTGGCGGTTCTCATTTTACTGATTTCTGGTTCACAGATGGATTTTGTGGTCAGTTTCTTTTCTGCCCCCTGTAGTTCTACTCATCCAATATTCTGTTATTTATTCTGGTAAATACGGATTTCTTTCTTTCCTGACAGTGTTTCCACTTCTTAGAAGTAAATTTTTGATAGCTGCGTCTTTGATTTAAAGAAAGTCTAAGCCTCCTCCATCTTAAGCTAAGCTCTCTGCTCTGTTCTTCACCTGTTTCACCATGTTTTTCAGTTTCTGCCCTTGTAAAAGTTGTCACCATCTATTTCTGTTTAGCCCTCAGTTTAACGTAAATCCTTACTACTCATGATTGCCAAGCCTAAGGTGGCATTGTCTTGTGTTAAGTCTGGGACTGTTTTGTGAGCCAGTCTGTCAGCTAATGTCTGGGACTGCTGCGGTTTATGTGGCATTGGTGACGCTTGGCTGGAGGGCAGGAGTGGTGATAGAAAACTTTCTTTTTAGAACGTGCTCGTTTCTCTGTATTCTTAGGAATTGCCTGGTCAGACCAGCACAGAGAATCCCAAAACTGCCCCGGAGGTGAGTTCTGGTGGCTGGAGCTGGAAGTAGGATCGGGACTCACAGAGGATTCGGGCGTTCAGGGCTGTGGATGTGGAGACAGGATCACAGCGTGGGCGCACAGGGGAGGGCTAGGGAGGAGGAAGAGGGTGTGGAGTGCGTGGCTGGGGTGAGCAGGTTGGGGGCGATGAGGGGAGGGAGGTCTGGCTCGGTCGCTCTGTGGGCAGTGCTGGTGTGGCTCTCGCAGGTGGCCGCGCACAGCCCCAGTGGACTGCACAGCCCTGAGCAGAGATCCTTCCGCGAGAGGCAGAAGTATTTCGAAATTGAGGTGAAGCAACAGCAGATGGATAAGCCTCCCAAGCGTGTCTCCTTGGTAGGAGAGGATGACCTGAAGAAAATGAAAGAGGAGGAAGGTATGTTGGAATCTGTGCAAGGAAATTTGGCCTGTTAAGTGAATCCTTTCTCCATGGGAGGCATGAGAGAGCACACACCCCAGAAATCCAGCACTTGCAAAAGCCCATGGGTGGTTATTCATAAGGTCTGGTAATAGCTTGAAATAAGTGAATGTTAAGGAGTTTCGTGGATGCTCCACTGTTACTATGTGGACTGGTGGAAGTGCTGTCGTGTCAGGGTTTCCTGTAGCTGGTAAACACTTCAATAAAATTTTAAAAAGCTACTACAAATGATGACGTTTCTTTGTAAGCTGCCTAGGCTGATACGCAGCAACATGGGGTTGCCCATGGCATCCTTACATAGTATATGACAGCAGGGCTTTTATTGCTCAGTATGCTGCTCTGATTTTGCACAGAGCTTGCAACAGGAGGGAAAATTATTGCTGTAGTTTTTAATGTAATTTCCTCCTGCTTGAGAGTCGTTTTAAAAGGTGATGAGGAACACTGTTAAGTGGAAGAAAGGGCTTCTGCTGAAATCCTGTCCTGTTCCGTAAGAAAATACAGCTGGGATTGGACTTCTGGGTTTGGGAGCTGTGACTCCGTTGCTTGCAAAGATTATTACATCATTTCTTTCGTAAATTGTTGGATTATGGGTTTGGGTTTTGTTTGGTTTGGTTTTTTTTTCATTTTATAAATAGCTAGTCTTCTCTTTCCAACCTTGCCTCCTATGTTCCTGTTCAGAGGCTGTTTGTTAATTTGTCTAGAGCATTAGAAACCTTCTCATTTTCACTTAGTAGTTCAGGAACATGAATACATTTTAAGACAAAAGTAAGCTCATAAAAGATAGAAAGGAAGGTAAGGAAAAGAAATTGCAACTTGTCATTTTGGGTTTCTTCAATGCGATGTGGCCAAAAGAATCACAGGAAGTTATCTGGGTATGTCAGACTCTTACTGTTGGCTAAAAGAGAGATGTAGGAGATGCAAAGATCAAGATATAAAGTATGGAAGGAGAAACTGTAGAGTAATGATGAGTTTCAGGCTTGCATTTCAGCTTGTTTTGAGATTTGCTAAGTGAGGTAGATGAGGAGAAACATCTCCTCTAATCAGGATATCTCTGAGTACTAGAATTAAAAAAAAAAAAAAAAAAAAAAAAAAAAAAAAATCCCTCTGGGGAAGAGAGATCCCATGGTGAAGATTGTCCAGACAATATGATGATTGGGACGAAACATCCCAATCAAATATCTCAAAGTGATAAGTTACATCCTCTGGATCTTTGCAATTCCAGCACTTACACAAAGATTTCTGCTGCTTTGGGCTCCCACTGCTAGCAAACTGTAGCATTAGAAATTTCAGCACATAGGCACACCTACTTGCACAAGTATTCTGTTTGCATTTGTTTATTTTAAAAATGTTTAATAAAAGAGGCCAAGCAGTATTATAACTTTGCAGTTATGGTAGACAGGTCAGAATAGAAAAGAATATTTCAGTTGGAAGGGACCTACAATGATCACCTAGTCCAACTGCCTGACCACTTCAGGGCTAACCAAAAGTTAAAGCATGTGATTAAGGGCATTGTCCAAATGCCTCTTAAACATGGACACGCATGGGGCTTCGACCACCTCTCTAGGAAGCCTGTTCCAGTTTTTGACCACCCTCGCGGTAAAGAAATGCTTCCTAATGTCAAATCTGAACCTCCCTTGACGCAGCTTTGAGCCATTCCCAGGCGTCCTGTCCCTGGATCGCAGGGAGAAGAGATCAGCACTTCTCCACATCCCCTCCTCAGGAAGCTGCAGAGAGCAATGAGGTCACCCTTCAGCCTCCTTTTCTCCAAACTAGACAAACCCAGAGTCCATAGCCACTCCTCATAGGACATGCCTTCCAGCCCTGTCACCAGCTTTGTTGCCCTCCTCTGGACCCATTCGAGTACCTTCACATCCTTCTTAAATGCTGGGGCCCAGAACTGCACACAGTACTCAAGGTGAGGCCGCAGCAGTGCTAAATACAGCAGGATAATCCCCTCTCTTGACCGGCTGGTTATGCTGTGTTTGATGCACCCCAGGATGTGGTTTGCCCTCTTGGCTGCCAGGGCACGCTGCTGGCTCCTATTGAGCCTGCTGCCAATCAACACCCCCAGGTCCCTTCCTGCAGGGCTGCTCTCCAGCCACTCCTCTCTCAATTTATACTTGTGTCCAGAGTTACTCTGTCCCAGGTGGAGAACCTGGCTCTTGCTCTTGTTAAATTTCATGCCATTAATGATTGCCCAATGTTCCAGTCTGTCTGGATTGCTCTGCAAGGCCTCATGTCCCTTGAGAGAGTCAACAGCACCCCCCAGTTTGGTATCATCTGTAAACTTGCTAATGGTGCATTCAACTCCTGCATCCAGATCGTTGATAAAAATATTGAACTGAACTGGCCCTAGAATTGAGCCCTGAGGAACACCGCTGGTGACTGGCTGCCTGCAGAATACCTGCCTGCAGAGAGCAGCCTGCTCTCTGGCCCCGTTTGTCCTGATCCTCTTGTGACCTGTATGTCTGCCTGCCTAACATTTCCCCCAGTCCACTGCCGTGTGTGGAGGCCTGTCACCAGCACTCCAGGCTTTGGTCCCTCCAGGAGGCGAGTGGGAAGATCAGACTCAACACGTGTTTTCAGATTCCTAGGGCAGCCCCTGTCTGGGGAAGGGGGCAGAAGAGTCTGCACGCAACTTCCAGTTTGAGGATGAGTACACTCAGCATGATGAACTGTTGGAAATCTGTTCTATAGAGTGTCCAGGAATGGAAGTTTAGCAAATAAGGAAGGAGGGACTGAGCAAATGGTGTAGAGTTTGTTACATCTGAAGCATTAGTGGACTGGAGGAGAAACAAAGGCATCCATGGAGAGGGTATGGACTTAAAACAGCACAAACTTGCAGGGATGATGAGCATAAGGACCTGCCCAGAGGTTGCATCCTTTGCGGGGTTTAGCGAGTAGCGAGTGCTTTGTGGTATGAGTCTGTCTTATTTTGGCAGCTCGAAAACTGCAGCAGAAACGTACCCTTCTTTTGGAGGAAGAGGCAGAAGAGGATGAGATGGTAAAACAGGTGCCTGAGATGAGCATGCAGTCCAGTGTCATCATTGAAGGAGTTGAGTACAAGATTGAGAGACTAAATGGAAGGAGCATCCAGGCTCCAGCAGCTCGGTAAGACAAGACTGGTAGCTCAATACCACCCACATGTGTCAGAGGTGTCCCAGTATCGATAATTTTCAGGGAAGAGGGCTGGGCAGTATTTCTTCTTCAGCACAGAAATGGGCAGGTTTTTCCAGCTCTTTTCAGAAAAACAGCTCTTTCAGCAGTCCACTTGAGTATGTAGAGATGTTGATTTTTAGAGATAGCTAATTCAAGATAAGCCCTGATGCTGAAGCTAGGTTTGGGGTTTTTTTTAGGCTTTTGTTTCCTGGTTCTCCTGGACTTGTCCTCCAGGTTGCCTTGATGTTGTTTTTCCAATTCTTGGGCATAGAACTGGGGAATGAGAAAAGGCTTCTTATAAGACTTCAAATAAAAATAAGGTTGCACTAGAATAAAGCTGAGGCTGTCCTTATCTGACTCTCTTCTGAGTCTTTGGTACAGACATTCTTCTCTTCACACTCTTATTGTCAGTCTTAGAGTGGCTGAAAACACTTATTATTTTAAAATCTCATTTTAAATGTCATTTTAAATCTCATTTCTCTCCATTGTTTCTGTCCAGTCTCTGTTGAGGAACTTCTCACATAATGAATGCACTGAGACCTTCTACCTCCTGTGCTGACAGGGCAGCTCTAAAGAAGGACAGCAGCCAAATGCAAACCAGCTTCTTGGTTTGATGTGAAGGCCTACTTATCCCTACTGTTTTCATATTGAAATGTGGGAAGTTAGAGAACAGTAAGGCTGGATCCATCAGATGACTTTCAGTTGCTTATTTATTTATGCTTGAACAAAGGCGAGGCAGTGGAATAGACTGAATTTGTGTTTCTTGAAATATTTTTTGTCATGCTAGAACAGAAACTGAAATTTAATCAAAACAAACTTGGGCAGTAAAAATAAGGGCTCAGAGTCATGATAAACTCTCTCACTGCCAACTGAGCCGCAGTAACTGCGTGCATGTTCTTAACCTGTGGGAAACAGGCTTGTGTGACCTCCTTTCATTACAGATCAAACTGAGTGGTATCTGCATGTGCGCAACTTAAGAGTGCCGATGGCAACTACATCTCAGCTGATCTGAAGTTTGCAGTAGTTTGGTTATGAGCATAAAGCTTCAGTGTGTCAAGCAGTTGCGCAGAGAGTGGCTACATTGAGAATCGCTGTTCTGAGATCACTCAGGATTCGTCCCTAGCCCAGATGTGCATTCACTTGCAACCCAGGAGGGCCATCCTTTGTTAACATTCATGCATGTCTGACATCAGCAAAGGAAAAATCTGGAAGCAGCCAGGTTGCCCATCACATGATGGCAGCTGGAAAGAGCCAGGCTAGAACTGTGCAAGAACTTGTCAGCAAACACGATGCATTACATTTGAAGAGAGTGTGTGTGTGAGTGGATGGTTGACCTCCAAATCAAGAAAATTATTTCTGATGTTAGAGAGCGTGAACATTGATGAAACCCACAAGGAAATGCTTGCAGCAATGGAGGAGGAGCTGTTGAGCAAAATCATTAAGGGTTGTGTCTTCAAACTGAACTAGTTGTTGCTTTCTGGGGCTTGGATCTGTTCCGAACCTTTCTTGGGTATGCCAGTCGTGGTACTGTTAGCTGACATGCTTGTTTTGCTCTAGGCCCTCTGAGGTCAATGAGAACAGCAGCTCTCAGAGGAATTCACTGGAAGAGGGAATCAAGCCTGAACAGAGAACCAACTCTATGTCTGGGTAAGTGGATCAGCAATGTCCTTTGCCTAGGAGCTGCCAGACGATGGAGCAGATGGCTCCTCCTTTTTAGTAGACATAGGGTGTAAAAGGAAGGATTTTGTGGAGAAAGGGAAACTGATCAGAACCAAATTCTTAAGAGAAACTCACCTCTGCTATATGTCCTTCCATCTCCCAAGGTGATGTCCTTGGATATGGTACTAAACAGTTGATTGGGGGTGTCGGTCATCACCTTTTATCTTGGAAACAGGCAGATAAGAGTTGTGGTGGACCAGGCCAGCCTACCTCTCACTGTTTCTCTCTCTGCCCAGGTTAAGTCCATTATATCTTGGAGCAGGGGATCCGGTGGCACCTGTGCGGACAGCCAAAGCTGAACGGCGGCACCAAGAGCGATTGCGAATGCAGAGTCCTGAGCTTCTGAGTGGTCAGGAGAAGGAACTTTCTCCAGCAGAACGTCGTGCTCTGGAGGCAGAGAAACGAGCAATGTGGAGGGCAGCACGGTGAGACAGAAGAACCTTCGCTGTTCTCTTTGCTAGGCTAGTTCAGGAAAAGGGGACCTGCTGCATGTCTTCTGGATTACATGGTATTAAAAACAGGGAATAAACAAGCCTTCCTAAGTCAGATGTTAGGGGAGGTTATATAGTATCTGTTCAAACAGTGCAAAGCATCCGCCGCTTGGCTGAGCTCATCTGCTTCTGACAGCTACGTGGGTGAGATGTCTCTTACATTTCAAGTGCTTGCAGAATCATGAAGACAGTGGAGTTCTATAAAAAACATAACTTAAACTTCTTTATGTGATGGTGAATGTATTCCTTCCCTCTCAGCACACAGCTTCCCACCTCCTTTGTAACACATGAAAAAGATGAGATTTATTGAAGCCACAAGGTGACATAGTCAAGATGAAAAATGGAAAGAGCATTTCACATATCCAGTGTTGCTAGACTGGAAAACTTGCTGAAGCCAAGAAATTAGCAAGACTAGGGCATTCTTATCCACACAAGCTGTTTCATCAGCTATGAAAGTGTGATTAAAAATTGTTTTGGAAGAAAGAGAACTTTCTAGCTCAGAACTTAAGACTTGAAGCTAGTCCATGCATTTACTGTGTTGTACAATTCCTTTCAAAAATTAGTCAAGCTGCTCCTATAACTAATTATAGTTTTCTTCCCTTAATGTTCCTGTAAGAGGCATTCAAAGGACAATCTGAAACAGTCTCTCTTGGGGTTTGAATGAGAGCTTTTAGAGGAACAGGGCTGCTAGTGACTCATCCTTGCCAGCCTGCTCCATAAGATGCTGGAGGGATTACTGTGAGTTGTCATACCCCTTGACAATTCCAGTGTTTGTGCTTAGACACGGATGATAATGGTGCTGTCGTCTTCTGGGGAGGCTCTGAGGATGAAGAAATATGTAGTGGAATCCTCAATGAGAGCTGGCTAATTATCTAGGGCTTTGAGGGTACAAAGCTTCCCATTGTTACCTGATCATGTAACAGATCTGCTTATGGTTTATTTGGAGCTGGATTAATGTTCCTAGTGCCAGGGCTTTTGCCCTTCAAGAAAAACTTTCTTGGTATGCTCCAACTCTTTGCCTTGATGAGTCCCTTGCCTGGTCTGTCTCAGCTGGAAACTTTATTCTGAAGCACCGCCTTAGTTTCACTGCACTGCCCTGTCACGTCAGAAAGCTGAACGGCTCACTGGAAAGGCTGTTTGTTATATGGAACCTTGATTTGGAAGAGATTGATTTCTGCCATCTTGTAGCATGTTTGTTAGACCTTTGAAGCTGGCCCTGCTTTGAGCAGCTTTGGGATCACGTGACCTCCAGAGGTCCCTTCCAACCTGAATTACTGTGCGAGTCTGTACGTCGTATTCTCTCCTTCCCCAGCCCCCCACTAACGGGGATGCCTGCATACAGGCACAGTGACGAGTCAGGACGTCAACAGAGTGTGCTCTGGCAGGATTGTTTCTGCCCTGTGCTATCGTCTCATGCTCCGGTACTGTGGGATTCTGTCTGCTGCTCTGATTCACTGAACGTTCTGCTGTATTTGGCATCTCATGCCTGTTCTAGTTGATGCTGTTCCCATGGTTTCCGTGTCACAACTTTTCAGGTGGCATCATTTGCAAATGGAAGTTCTGTGTTTTCACATTAAGCCAGGAACAACCCTTTTACAAAAATGCAAGTGGAAGAGAATTTGTAAACAGTGCCTGCCAAAACAGACGCGTTGCCCTTGGGTTACAGGGCTAGAAGCTGCATAGGTGTTGTGGAGCCAAATGTGTGCTTACAAACAATCGCTCAGAAGAGGCTGGCTGGGACTGAGATGACCAGATCCAAATTCTTGCTCTGGCATATACTTCCTTATGACGTTGGACAGATCACCGAGTCCCTCTGCGCTGCAGATGCATGGAGAGAGGACTGTGATAGCACTTCTCTGTCTCACGGGAAGGCTGTGAGTGTTGAATACATTAAAAAACAACTGTCGGTATGATGCTGTGTAAGCACCACAGTGTCGTCAGGAGTAGACATCTTGCACAGAGTTGCTGCTCAGTCTTTGCACTTAAAAAAATGCTCCATTGTTGTATTTGATCCAACAAAGCAGAAGTTGTCTGTTGGGCTTCTCCTCCTGAAAATCAACATCACTGTGCTTGGAGAGATGGTGGAGACTGATCTGTCATCTCTTCCCAATTAGATACTCAGGATTTTCTCTCCCTCATGCCTCCACTTCCCATGCATATTTTTCATACGATGGGGCAGGCTTTACGAGGTAATGTCAGCTCTGATTCCTCCTAAGCATTAACATATCCAAGGAATGCTGTAATAAAAGCTTTGTTTAAGATGGGTGTAGAAAGGAGAAACTTGACATTGCCTGTGCAAACCTTTGAAAGCAAAGCCGTTACAAGGACATTGCTCACGTCACAGAATGTACGCCACTTGCCTCAGGACCCTGTGTTCTTCCATGAACTTGTTGCTGTTGCTAGCAGATAAAGAAATCTGAAAAATGGGGGGGTGGGGGGCAGGATTTTTTAGGTGATCATGTGATTTGCTCTTATAACATTACTGTACCTCTGACTATGCTTTTGGGTTAGCTAGGATTTTGTTGAAATTGCTTAGGGCACAGTAAAAGTTCTACATTACACTGTAGGAGGGTTAGCGATTGTTGAGTATAGTGGGTTTGTCCGCTACGGGCAGGAGAAAGATCCCTGCATTCGAAACCTTCAGTCTCTTCTCTTCTAAGCATGTTTTGTTCATGGAAAATGAACTAGCGAAGGGAGAGCCTTTTAGAGGTAAGAATACCTGACAAGGAGAAGCTACTTGCAGCTGTCTTGCGTTTCAGTTATCAGATCCAGTGTTACTGGTTTTAAGTTCTGCAGACCAGGTCCTCAGCTCCAGGTGTGGCTTTTTATTCAGTTCTTAGAGGAGTGCCTGGCTGATTCCTTGGGTAGGGTTAAGGCCTTGTTTATTTTGGCATTGGCCGGAATCAGTCAGTCACCATAACGTGCTCCTTTTTGTAAGACAAGGATGGACTGTTCCCTGCTACTACAGATCTCCCAGGATGATGTGGTCTTCTTAGGATCCCTCTTCTATAACTGCTAGAGCAGGCACAGTGACATGATGACAACCAGGGCTCAGGTCTTATTTCCAGAGGCCCTCAGGCAGCACTACACGTGCTGTGTGGGAGGGAAGACTGTATTGCCCTGCACCTGGTGCTGCAGCCTCACTAACCTGTATTTTCTTTACGTGCATGCCACTGATTTTATTTCTTTCTAATCTTCTACCTTCTGCTTCTTTCCAGTTCTCTGGTCTGTGTGCTGTCACTCGTGACCCCATCAGTTTGCACCTTCTTGGGCTTTCCTTTTTCTCCCTGTGTCATCAGTGCTCTGCTAGGACATGTGATGTGCCCCCCCTTCCCCCCACCACCACACACCCCTGTGCTCTGTTGGGACAAACACACTGGGACCCACGCTACATAAGTGTTCTGGGCACACACAACCACTGGCATTCGTGCCATAGGAAGAGTGTGATTAACAAGGTACAGGCACATGTTGAGGGGGACAGGTGTCCAGCAAGGACTATATGCATCTTGGCAGTTTCCTACCACGCCCATGCTATTTTACAGATGCACTCACCTCTTCAATTGCATGTGTCCAGGGCCTGTGGCAAACAGACCCTCCGTAATGTGCTTGTCCATTGGCTTCCCCTTTTCTTGTGGTCAAAGGTGCATGCTAACAGGTGCTCAGACATACGTATGCAAATGTACACTAAGAGATGTCAGATGTGTGCACGCACACTCGCTCGTGCCCTGTACTCCCTCGGCCTGCTGCACACATACGCACATACACACTTCTTTGTAACTACCTCCTGGGCCTTTTCCGCTGGTCTGATGGGTGTTTCTGGTCCTCTCCTCCAGCCCGTGAGGAGGGCACTCCCTAGATGCTGAGGCTCTGAAGGCTAATGCTTCTGGGCACGTCATCCCAGATTACCCTCTGGAGGTTCCTGCTTCTTCTACAGCAGCTGGTGTAGGACAGGATCAGATATAGGAGCCTGTTTTAATCAGGTCTACCCCTATATCAGACCCATATTTCTCCTTGCCAGGATATGTTCCTATATCTGTTTCTTTCTTTCTTTCCCTGCGCTTGTCCGCTGCAATGTTCATCACCATCATCTCCTCTTCCTCCTCTTCCTCCTCCTCTTCCTCCTCCTCAGATCCTCAGCTCTTGAAGACAGTATTAAACAGTACGAGCAGGATCTGGCCAGGAAGCTGTACCAGTCCCGACAGTGGGCACCTGCTCCCGGGGCCAGGCCAGCTCAGATGTCTAGTCCAATGCAGAGTCACGCCTCAAGAATCCCTGGGTCAGGAGGCCAATCCAGGTGTGCACAGCCCCCTCCCTGCCAGCTGCATGCTCAACGGTCCTGTCTGTATCCCTACATCCTAATGCAGTGCTCCCAGCTGTGGCCTGCTGCGGGTAGGGAGGAAATTTTAGTGGTTGCTGGTGTTCATTTCCCTGAGGTCCCACAGACTACCGGCAGTTGTCTTAATGAGAATGAGGGGGGGTACTGGGTCTGTTTGACTGGGAGAAGGGAGCGGACATTTCTGAGGCCTGAGCCCACTTTTTCTTAGCTATTTCATAATCTCCTGGTGGCTGAAGAGGGTTAAGATGCAACACACTGAGAGCACAGAGGAGAGTAAAGCCCTGAGAACTGATCCTACTCATTTGAGCCCCTGCAGTTCCTTTCCCAGCTTGGGTTGCTCTCCCATCGTATATGGCATGTCTGGGAAGGCCTGCAGCTTCTCAGTGCATTGATGCTTAGCTCTAGGCTCTGTCTGTTCAACACATATGATGGCATGTCTGTTTCAGGATGACAGCAAACCAGGCTGTTCTCCTCTCCTGCTTTGAAAGTCTGTCTGCCTCAGGGAACCAAGGGTGCTTAATTTTGCCTTTCTGCACTCAGCCTGTTGACTGTGGTCTGGCTGCTGGGCGCAGAAGGCGGCATTATCTCTTATTGAGAAGGCAATGTCTGATGTCTTTTTCTCCCTCCCTCATTTCTGAGGCAGGATGAAATCACTTGAACAGGATGCTCTTAAAGCCCAAATGGTTATTGCCAAGTCCAAGGAGGGGAAGAAACGCAGCACACTGGAGCAGCTGGCAGAGTCACCTTCACCCGTTCCTACCCCATCACCAACACCACTGGAAGGTACTGTATAGCTATCTCTATCTCTGAGGGAAAAAGCTTCTCTAGCTTAACTTGCTTGAAAGCAGACTTGTTGAAAGCAATTTCCTCCTTCAGCCTAGATTGGAAGGTCCTTTGGGGCATATGACATCTCTCAGCATAGGGGATGGGCCTGATCTGTAGAAAACATGAGAGAACATCTGAGGCATGGTTCTAGGGAACCAGAGCAGAAATAAAACCAGCATCATGACTTTTTAAAAAACACAGGAAAGAGGCATTTGTTCTGAGAAGGCAGTGTCTTTCCTGAGCGTAGTCTTCTATCACACTTAAATGCTGCTAAATGGAAGAAGGGGCAGATTCGGAGAAGTGTTGCATATAGTACAGCCATTCACTAAATAGTGCTTTTCTGTCATCTTTTGCAGATTGCAGTCCCAGAAACGTCACTTCACCGGGAAGGCTGGTATGACATACTTCTGCTTGGTTTCTTTATCTCACCTATAATCCTGGGATTTCTCAGTTACTCAGCTTGGGTGTGGACTGTGCATCTAGGCCATGGGATCCTTACTTAAATGCTTAAGCCAGGTCTGGCTGTGTGGTATACAGAACTGTGAAGAGGGCACAGTGGATGGAGCTCTGACATACCCATTGCTAGAGGCATCCCCCCCTTTTTTGCAACTACGATGTAACATCTGTGTTCTGTTTCCCTGTTTTATTATTTCATCCTTTTCTTGGTTCTTCATCTCCATGTTCAGAAAGCCTTTCACTTCAGAGACTTTGGCCCCTTTTTTCCTCAACAGCATAAAACTGACAACTTCAGCTGAAGTCAGCATTTTCCTTTTTCTAAGCACTATATAAATGCAACAGGACATAGTTGCAGAGAACTGTCAAAATTAGTAAGACAGACAAATGGAAGAGTGGGAGCAGCTGCACAGAGAGGGGACCTGGTTTTGCCCAAGGTCACACAATACAGCCAGCTCTGGATTGAAATCCTGACTGTGCTATAGCTATCAGGAATCTTGCCACAAATTTTCCCATGAAAATAGGTTTCCTGCCTAACTTGGTGTGCATGTGCATTTTACTGCAGCGCATAATGTTTTCTGTGCAACTTGGAACCCCTGTCCTGACACCAGAACAGCTGAAAAGACTATGTCCCAGAGATGCCTCATTTTCAGGGGCTGTATCCAGAAACTCTTGGCACTAACTGAGAATGATGCTTTGCTTCTGCTTCTATCTCTGCATAGATTGCTCAGCTTGCTGCTGGTTTTCCATCTGTTTCTCTCCCCTTACTCTCTCTTCTCTGTTTCTTCTCTTTTGCTGTCCCTCTAGTCCATGTCTGAAAAGAAGTTTGACTACCGGGAATTTGCTGCTATTCCTTCCTCCAAACCTGTTTACGAAATCCAGGTATAAACTGCATGCTGAACTATCTATTAGATTGGTTAGGGCTTGATTTGATGGAAGTGCCTGCACATGAAGTGATGACCTTCAGAGCAGAGGTTGAATGATTTGAGGAAGTCGTCTGCAAAGGCCCTGTCTGTGTGGGAGGCAATGACACCAGCCATGCTGTATAACTGAGGGTTTAGTGGAGACTTCAGTCAAGTGGAATTGTGAAAAAGTTGGTCCAGATGCTTTTAAAATTGACAAAAGCTTTGCAAATGTAAAGCAGCTACATCTTCACCTTAGTTGATCCTGAAATATTTTAAAGTGAAAGATGGGAACTAAAAGGGAAGAAAAAACTATAGAAATGATCGCCAACAAATTGCAAATTGGAGCAAATGTTAACTTCAAACTGGAATGTATCCAGCATCCTGCCCGAGAAGCAGCTGTGGTGACAATTCTCCTATGTTGTAACTCTGCTGTAGATGAACTGTGAAGTAATCACATGGTAAGAGCACGCTAAATTTTGAGGGTGAGTGCCATGGCGAGGTGGTTCTCCTTCCTAAAAGAACCTCATTTCATTTCAGCTGCTTTGTCATAGAATCACGGAATGGTTGAGGTTCGAAGGGACCTCTGGAGGTCATCTTGTCTGACCCCCCCTGCTCAAGCAGGGCCACGTAGAGCCAGTTTCCCAGGACTGTGAACTGCCTTTGTCTTATTGTCTGGGTTAGTCATTAACTGATTGCATTTGTGACAGCTGATTTGAGCAGATACTGTATGTCTGTAATTTTTTTTTTTAGTTTTGTATAAAGACAATGAAGCAGATACCTGCAGTTAAGTTTGTGCTTTGTGTGGAGAGCTAGCAAGTACTGACATGTTGGGCTTTAACTTGCTGTCATGACACAGAGATCCTAGGTCCGAGGTGTCATCCCCAAAGCCAGGCTGACTTTTGCAGAGTTGCAGTTTGAGGATTCTCAGGCAGTTATACATTATCTGATGCATATTCTTGGCTGACTCCTTTCACTGCTGGTATTGCTCAGCCCTTGGTAGTCGCTCATCTTTTTCTCTAAGAATCCCTTCCCTTTTGGGGTGCACACCTGTCCAGGTTCTGTACCAAGTGAGTTAGAGGGCTGGCCACTCAAGCCCCAGTGGCAGCTCTGGACTACCCACGTCTCCCCAAGCCTCTGCTGAGGCCACAGTGCAGCACTGGGTCTTCATGCAGCTGAGAAGGTGCCTGCAAAGGAGGTTACACCTCCAAGTCATCAGGCAGTTGCAGAGCAGTAATTAAGAGACTGTATTTCTTCCTGGTCATAGTCGCACAACTGTCACTCTCTTTGGATCAGCGTAGTGCTATTTGGCTGGGCTGTGTTCCTCAGCAATGCATGCCAAAGTCATGGCAGCCCCCTGTGCTCTGCTCTCTGCTGTTCATAAAGAGCATGACTTCTAGCATACATTTGCTTTATTTCTAAAGCACTAAATGGGCTGAGACCATCTCCCCCTCTTTCCAGCCTCTTCCAGTTTTGCTGCTTGCACAAAATAGGCAAGTTTATATGGAAATGAGGGCTTCTTGCACTCTCACAGCTGTGAAACTTCACTAATGCTGCTTTCCGTGTAAGTGTATAAGTGTATCCTTTATCCTACAACTATGGTAATGGTTTTAAATTAAAGGAGGGGAGATTTAGGCTAGATATAAGGAAGAAAGTTTTTACACTGAGGGTGGTTAAGCACTGGCACAGGTTGCCCAGAGAGGTAGTGGAGACCCCATCCCTAGAAACCTTTAAGGTCAGGTTGGATGGGGCTCTGAGCAACCTGATCTGGTTAAAGATGTCCCTGCTCACTGCAGGGGGGTTGGACTGGATGGCCTCTAAAGGTCCCTTCCAACCCAAAGCATTCTATGATTCTAACTAAAGAAAAATTAAGCTACTCCTCACTTGTGCTCTTGAGCTGAGCAAGAAGACCCCTAAACGATAGATTTTCATCAGTAGTGGCCAGAACTTTCAGACGAGTTTGGCATTATTAAACTTGCTGAACACTGAGCTTTTCTGAAACCCTATCCTTGAATTTGTATAGCTCAGAGAAGTGTTGAGCTCAGTGTAAGTACTGTGTACAAATCTAGAAAGAATAGAAGAATTAACAAATGCAGCCACTTTTGAAGTAAACAGAATACTTTGACCTTCCTATCCTTGAAGCACTACATACAGCTAGATTAAATGCTCTATTTCAGCAAAATAAATAGGGCTTGGGACATTTATGCCTGTCCCCAGAGTAGTGCTGATTTTCAAGCCGCCTCAAGTTCATGACCATGAGCAGAGTTGTTTTCTCATAGTGGTGTCACTCTGGTCTGGTGAACTACAGACAGCTCTGGTTGTTGGAATGGTCTTCATTTTGTGAAGGCTTTAAAATTAGCAGGAACTGGTGGAGTTTCACGATTGTCACTTAGCCATTTCTCCAAAGCTGTCTCTGCCATCTGTTGGGATGTAACTGCTTCCTATCCCACATCAGTTCTCTATACACACCTGAATATAAAGAAGAAAGTTGATTTTGCGTAAGAAGCTAGGCCCAGAAACAGGGTAGATGCAGAATTAGGACCCAAGACTCTCAAGGAAATGTAGAATCATAGAATCATTTGGTTGGAAAAGACCTTTAAGATCATCGAGTCCAACTGTACCTGTCCACTACTAAACCATGTCCCTAAGCACCTCGTCTGCCCGGCTTTTAAATGCCTCCAGGGATGGGGACTCCACCACTTCCCTGGGCAGCCTGTTCCAGTGCCTGATAACCCTTTCCTTGAAGAAGTTTTTCCTAATATCCAATCTAAACCTCCCCTGGTGCAACTTGAGGCCATTGCTTCTCATCCTATCACTTGCTACTTGGGAGAAGAGACCGACCCCCACCTCGCTACACCCTCCTCTCAGGCAGTTGTAGAGGGCGATAAGGTCTCCCCTCAGCCTCCTCTTCTCCAGGCTGAACAACTCCAGGTCCCTCAGCCGCTCCTCGTAAGACTTGTGCTCTAGACCGTTCACCAGCTTTTTTGTAGCTCATGTCTTTGCTCTCCTCCATGTTTCTACTAATTTTCTATAGTCTTTATGCTTTCTGTCTTTCATGTCACTTCCTATCCTGTCCTCTCTACACACACAAAGTAAAAGGAGGAGCGCTCTGATGGGCAGGCACACATCTCATCCTGCAATTCGGGCAATGGGCTGCTTGATTTTAGCACAAAGGATTGATGTTGTAATCATGTGCATTTGCTGAGGGTCGTGCCCTGACTGCTGTATTACTATCACCTTTGAGGGCAAAAGGTTCTCTGTAGCGTGTTGGAAGGCTGGAGGTGGGGAATTACCTGGCACTAGCGTTACAGAGGTGGATGCTCATGTGTTCTGTTCTCTTCCAGTCACCTGATGCAGCTGATGACCTCAGATACATAGATGACAGAAATAACTCAGGTAAGCTCATGGCCAAAGGAGTCGTCTTTTGTACTACTTGCTTCCCACCACGGTTCTAGAGGGTTCCCCTTTGCCTGCTTGTGGAATCAACCCCGAGGACTTCAACTTCTTGCTGCTTGAAGCAATGTCCTATTTTGTCCGTTCTAGAATGAGACCTCCAAACTTGCCACGTTCAGTTTTGGGTAGGATATTTGCATTGTGGTTTAGTGATGGCTAATTTGCTGAGAATGGTGTGTAACATGCATGCCTAATTTTCTTCCCGTTCTGTGTTCTGGAGCAAAGAGTGGTAGCAGAACGCGGGTGGGAAGTTTTGGCCTCTGTCACCTGCTGTAAGTGGATAACGTCCATTGTTCAGGATCTTCCTTGTGCCCCTTTTCCTAGAGCAAAGAATCTTGCCACCTGCAGCAGGCAGCTGCAGATAAATTCATCCTGATTTAAGACTTGAGAGCATTTGGCTGCTTGAGTACCCAGGTGACTCTCCAAGTCTACGATCTGTGTGCACGGTCACCTAAACAAATAGTAATTAAAGCTTTGCTGTACCTCTTCAGGCTGTCCTAGCTATGGTATGTCTTTCTGTCCCCAGCTATAACAGACAGGCTCAGACTATCTCCCACTTCATTCTAGGTGGCTGTAGTAGTAGTGTGGAGCTCAGCAGGGCCTGCTTGCTCCTTAGTAGGATTTCTGTTTCCTCCAACAGTTCATGTTGGCTTTCTTCTACCGGTTTTGCATCTATTTTTCCCCCTTTATTTTACACAAGGAACAGTTTCTCTCTCAAATTTATCTTGGCAAATCTGAGTAAATGCTGCACTCCAGACAGCTGATCCACGTATGGGCCATTTCCAGAAGGATGTTCTGCTACAGAGATACTCAAGAAAAATTTACTTTCCTGAGAACAACATCTATTCTTCATCCCTCAGAGTAAACCTCTCAACCCTGGGTTATTCTCTTGAAGTAGTCCATTCAATCAGTGTACATAACTAGGAGGTCGCTGAACGGTCGGGAAATAATCAGCAATTGCTTAGGGACTTCAGACCTCACTATTGCCTGTCATTGGTCTGTTGGGCCCTCAAATAGAATAAAAGCCATAAAGAAAACTGTGGTGCTCTATCAAGCATTTTTTAACCCAGTTCTTAGTCCTTAAGTAATCTTTAAGTCACCACTGTATGAGGCTGTGATGTGTGTGAGGCACCAAAAAAATGCAGGTTTTCCAAAATCAGTTTGGAAGGATAGCAGATGAAGATGCAACTACGCTCTTTTGGTATGGGACAAAGCTCTCAAGTTTTTTTTAGATTCCCGCCCCCCCCCATCTCATTCTTCCAGGCAGTGTAGCATTCCAGCCAACATACAGATCTTTATTTTTACATAATTTTGGCAAGTCATAACATCTGTATGAGGAATTTTTTAAAATCCTCCTTTTCTGCATCAGTTCCAGCCTCCTGCTAGGCCTGCTTTTGTCTCTTTTCAGATATCCTTCTCAGAACATGTGGACAAATTATTTGGAATAAAATATTTCTCTGAGAAAATACTTGAGAATTGGAGTGATTTTTACTTGCATTTTTCTTTACCATAAAAGGAAAAGGAAAGGAAACCAGTTACCAAAGATCAAAGGAGTATATGCTGAACTAGTTCAAAACAACACTACGTGTGTGCGTTCTCCTCCTGCCACCCCCCCCAGCTTCATTTGCAACTCCCATTTTGCAATTCTTTCTTGAATCTATTCACATTTGCAGTAAATTTCACCTTCCACATCATTGCCCAGTCCTCTGTAAAATCCTAACACCCTTTTTTGTAGTTGAGTTTCATTTGACTACCCTGATATACAGCTTGGTATCATCAGCAGTTTCTCTCAATGCAGTCTTCATCACTTCTTCTCATTAGTTACCAAATACTGACCCTAATACAGGTAACTGCTCTATGTTGCGATAGCAGGTAATATCTTCCTGCACTACTTCTGTGTTTTAACTACTTATTTACCCACTAAAGGATGTGCCTTCTTACCCCATAGCAACTTGTTTTTGTTAAGAGCTTTGGCTGAGGAACAATCAAAAGTTTTTTTTAAAAGTTCAGTATGCTATGTTGAGATCACTTAACTTGCATGTTTGATGGCTCCTTTGGCAAATTCTATTCTAAGAGGGTCTAAAAGGAATGACTTCCCTCTAAGCCACATTGATGTCCTCCCGCCCCCCATCTGGGTTTTTATCTGCATGTGCCCATGCCTTTCTTTTATACCTGTTTGCCTTGTTTGGAAGTCAGTCATCTGTTTACCAATCCCAGTATCCTTTCAAGAGGTCAGCTACATTCATTTGGTTCTGAGGCCTTTTCAAACAACAGGGTAATGCTACAGTTAATAGTTTGGGAAGGATTCTGAATTACAACAACTACTCATACCTGGGTACTGTAACAAGGGGGATATTGCATCTTGGAGTCTGGCTTTAGAGCAGAGGGCGGGCCACTGGGTACAACTCAGCAGGCTGTGCACCTTTGATCTGATATATCTTCATAGATTTCTGTATTTGAGGTTCTCTGCTACATTCAAAGACTTTAGAGAGGCTTCCCAGGAGCCACCTTGCACTTGAAGGGAAAAATCTGGGGTTTTGTGGAACTTTTTCCTTTCTACACAAGTATCTCACAGTAGTTGCTCCAGCCAAATTATTGTAAAGGGCAGATGTTCCAGGCATATGTCAGAGCACATCAGATAAGTTCTACCAGCTCCTTTCAGGAGGGTAAGGAGCCACTGTAACAGCAGTGTACTTTAGATGCAGAACACATCCCAAAAGGCCTGAGACCAAGCTAACTGAGAGGCTGCCCTGCCAGAGTATCTTTCCTGGTGAGTTCCTTTGGTGAGGGACCCACGTCACAGTCTAAATTTACAGAAGGGACTTAGTCACGTAACTTCAGCATTAAGCAAGGCCAAAAACGGTCACCTCTCTCATTAGCTACAGCATACCATACTGGTGGTCACGCTGCTCTTTAGTGCATGCTACTCTATGGAAACTAGTGAAATGCTTGGAGCACTAGCATACACCTGCGTCCTTTCAGTGTACTTGACTTTTCTTAAGGCTTGGCACTTCCAATGATTTTCAGTGAATCGTGGGTGTTAGGGGCAGGTGTCTTCCCACGCATGTGACTTCCTTCCCAGAACCCACAGCGGTCAGCACATGAGCTACAGATCACCTAAAAGTTCTGGGCACAGGATTACTGTAAATCACTAAGGCTTCAGCGCTGTCTCAAATTCAGCACCTGGTATACCCTTATGTTTGCATTAACTGTGTCAGCTATATACTTAACCTAGCACTTTCTCTTAAAACCTCAACTTTTCTCATCTACACAGTTCCCCAGGAGCAGGATGGGCAGCCAGAGGAAGAGGAAATGTTAGTAACACGTGATTCATCAACACCTACTTCATCAGCACTTGAAGAAATGGCCCTGTACAGCAGCAAACGCAAACTCCGACACAGCCGGCGCAGTTTGGAGGCTGCTGTCCCTACGTAGAAGATCTGATGCACCTGGGCAACGGAATAGCCCAGCACAGGGCTTTTGAGCTTCCTGTGCTCCAGGGACAGCACTGGACTGCCCACACTGCTGCCTCCTGGGCTCTGGATGGGAACTGAGCGCCCCAGGGAGCATTGTGGTCAACTAACTTCCTTTAAGGCTGTGAACCGCCCTCTTTTCTCACCCAATAATGCACTGGGGCATGTCCTAAACAAAATGGGACAACACTAGACTTACTGATGGCAAATTGAGAGGAGGTGTGGGTAGGACACTGGGCAGCTGCAGCTTGTTAGTCTGTAAATATTGTGTGTGGGGGAAGGGTAGGACAGAGAGAACATATGAGTGTGAGAGTGTGTTGGGCTCCAGCTGTTACTTCCTCAACTTGGATTTTTTAGTGGTTAATATGGGAGCTTCTACTCTGGTATGAATTAGAAGGAAGGTCCAGCCTGCCTTTGCTCCTATTTAATTTCCAGTCTTTTGCCAAAAAGCATCTCCTTCCACCTCCCTTTCTTTTGGGAGTATGTGGAAATGGGTAGCTTGGAGGCAAAAAAAAAAAGAAAAAGAAAAAAAAAAAAAAGGAATTTCAGTGAAGTGCCTCCCTCTGACACTGACACCTATGTGCTCAAGCAAAGATGATGAGTAAGCAGGAGCCTGTGCCAGCTCTGTGCCACTTGCCTCTGTGAGCGCAGCAATCTATCCCATGTAGGAAACTGCTCCTGCCAGTATTTTGGGCTATTCTGGGAGACAGGTACCTACCTAGATGTACACATAATTGTGTGTATCATGCATGCAGTGTGAACAACTCTACAGGCACACTGTACTGAGTGTCAGAGGAGGCCAGGTATCTGTCTTCTGTCAGCACCGTGACTGAACTGGTGAACTGGGGCAGGAATGAGAAAGGAGCCAAACAGCTGTAGCAAGAGTATAGCAGTGTGCATGTGTGACAGCAGTAGAGAGCAGAATAGTGGGGGATTAGGATACGGTGGCAGAGGTAGGAGGTCTAAACAGCAGATAAGATAGTGGGTTAGGATTCAAGAAATGGGGAAGGGTAGGAAGTGGCGTTGCTGGGGTCAGGTTAGGAGTAATGGGGTCTTACAGGTAGGAGGATACTAGTGGGCGAGTCCACGATGTTGCCCGCTAGCTGTGAAATGAAATGTGACGTTATGGGGGTACCCAGAGTGGGGCTCTCAAGGAGCACCTGCCAGGCAGGGAGCACAATGAAGTAGGATGGGTCTGGCCTATGCCTTGCAATAACTACACAATTCTACTCTTTGCCACCTTGTTGGCTTCAGGCCCCTTTCCATGTAGAACAGGGAAAACACATGCTTGCCCACGCAAGAGGAAAAAAATGAAAATTAAAAAGGAGCAGGGGTGTGATTCCTGATTTCCATGAGTGGAACAAGGGCTGTGAACAGATTCTGTATCGAGTGAGCTCTGCAGATGTGGAGGAGACAAATGCTGCTTATAGCTCTGATACCAGTCCCTGCTGTCCACTACTGAAGTAAAACATTCTTTTTTTCTTTTTTTTTTTTTGTTTTTGTTTGTTTGTTTGTTTGTTTTGGGGGTTTTTTTACTGCCTCTAATAGGGAGAAAGGCATCTGAGCTTGGCAGTTTTCTGATCTGTCTACCCTGATACATTGGTGCTCTCTGCTGAAACCCTCCAGCAGTAAGACCAGAGTTGGACCTTAGGAGCAACAGGCACTTCTGCTTGTATATTTGCTGAATGAAAGAACTGGATGCAGTTTCTTTTAGCTGAGAACCTCCCTTCATGCCAAAATCCAGTGGATCATTTTAACTGACTTCATATGTTTTAATTTTACAGAGCTTAGAAGGGGGAACTCTGATAATGTCAAACTGCAGCTATGGCTGCTTCCATCATCAGCAATTTGAGCTTTTCCTTTTTAAATCTAATTTTAGCATTTGCTTTTTAACAACAGCAATTTTGGAAACAATCCTGGATTGGTTTTGGTGACTAACTTGTGATTCTTTTTTTCTTTCCCTTTGCGGTACCTGGTGCCAGGCTCTGGGTTCTCTCCCATTCTCTCCTGAGAGACTCTGAGAGAAAATTAGCGCATCACGACTGTAACTAGTGAAATTTGTACAACCAAAGAAATCTATTTTGTGGTTCAAGGATAATAAAGTTTACTTTACATTTTAGAACCTTTAGTTAATGTGGTTTGCCCTGTGTGAAGTCTGCAATTTCTGCATCAACACTTTGGTTCTTATTATTAGTCACCCTATAATCTAGCAAACGTACTAGTGATTTTCCTGCTTTTGTGTGCAGAGATTTATGATCACCTAAATCAATGCTAACTGCAGGAATATCAAGACGAGCACGTGCTACTCATGTAAATTTGGTAGAAAACTGGCATCTATGCTGAACGGGGAGGAAGAGAACCTAAACCCGTAACTATTAGCTCCATCTTTATGTAGCTTGAAAGGGACTTCTTATTTGGGAAGTAGCAGATTCACTCTTGGAGGGGAGGGAGGGAGGGGAGTAGAGGTTTCTGCTCCAGAGAAGGTGTAGTAGTGGGGAAAGGAAATGGGGACAAACGGGTGAGATGATCCATGTAGGATACAGTGGTTTAGTTGTCGCATTCATCACTAACACCTATTTAAAAAACAATATCCTGCTTAATGGCATACAAGAGAGAGAGGTAAATTCAGAAATAAGGGGAAAAAGCTATAATTTGCTGTTCAGTGTTATAACCTTTAAGACAAGTACCGATGCTAACTGCAGAGAGACTCTAATTCCGTCCATACGAGGGGCTGATGAGGCACAAAACGTACCTGTGTGCTGTGGTGCCCATGTGCTTCGTGCCTGGGCCTCCGGCAGCGCAGGCTGCCCAATACGATGCTGCTGTCTGTGTCAGTGAGGACCAGTGCCTTCTGCTACTGCTGAGCTCTGCGGTGCCTGCTGCTCCAGCCCCTTGCCTCGTGAGTGTGGCTGAGTTCATGGAGCACCAACCCTAAGGCTTTGGCTCCATTTGACCAACTGCCAGGGGTAGGGTGGGGTGATGGGGGGGGGTGTGTGAAGGGACACCTGGACGCATGAGTCAGTAGGTGGCTGTTACAGTAGTAGCCTGCAAGCGATGCACAGCCTGAGCCCTGCTCATCAGCTGATGTAATATGAAACACAGTGATACAGCAAGATCTTCAGCCTCTTGGCTTTCTTTACTTGGCTCTGCTTTAAAAAAAAAAAAAACAAAAAAAACCCAAAAAACGCTATTTTGTTTACATGATTAAAGTTTTTAAAAATACAGTTTAACTGGTAAAAAACTAACATCTCATGTAGCCCAAGCAACTTTTCCTTAGTCTAGATGAATGGATGGCCACCAAGATGTGCCAGCACAGAGAAAGAAAAGCAGCCTTAGTGGGAAGACGGCAGAATTCCTTTTTCTAGAGACAGTGTCATGCTAGACCTTGGCTTCATTCTCCATCCTTTGCAACTGTTGACTTGCAGGTACAGATGGAAAAGGGACCGTGGCATGTCACATGGTACCGCAGGAACAGTCTTGTCTTAGTTCAGCTTGGAGGGTTCAAGAGTCTGAAGTGTAACACAGACTCAATAGTCCTCTCCTATAAAATGGAATTTTAAAAAAAAACCTTAATATATCTTTTTTATCCCCGCTTAGACTGTAGTTTTCTTGGCCCAGGTTTACTACTTTGTGCTTATATATTACCTAGCACAACTGAGCCGTGATTAGGACATATGTAATAGTTATCATTTTAGACAAAAGTAAACACGTTCTCATCAGCGTCCTTGTAAGAATTGAAGCAGGTCATTAGCATAACTTTTCTCAGATAAAAGCACATAGTAACATACACACCTCATAAAAATGCCAGCCTGAAAGCCTCCTATAACATACCCACCCATTGCATATACATGTGGGGGGGGCGGGGCAGGAGATCCACACCCATTTATCTGCAGTTGAGATTTCCCCAAAGGGTCCACGTTACAGGCCTTGTTTCCAGTTAGGGTATGGACAGGAGAACAGAGATGATTGCTTTGGTGGAAGGTGGCCCAGAAGTCTTAACAACAAGCATATTCAGAAGAGTTTCAGAACTAGAAAATCTGTCCAGCTGCTTTGCTGCTTATATGATGAACCTGCTGATGAGAAGCAGGGGAGTAGGGCCTAATTCCAAATGCTCTACTAGATGAAGGTCCAGAAGAGGTGTTCATGCAAGAGTGTCTGATTTATGATAGTTTCTCAAAGTATCCACAGAGCTAGCATGCAATTGCCTCTGGTAAGATGTTGCTATTGGAGTAAAGACTGAGAAAGACAACCAAAAAATATTTTTCAGAACTTTATAGATTCCCATGGTTTTTAGGTGTGCTGGAAGGATGTTCTTATGTCTTCATTAACTCAGGAAATTTATTTAGGGTGGAGATTTTACTATAAATAGGAACAAAAAAAAACCAGTTCAATTTTATAGGGACAATGCAAAGATCTTCAAGGCTACACAAATACAGAACAGAGTACAACTGGTTAGGTAGGTTTGCAAGAAAGCATCTTGCAGCTAAATGCATTGTATAGCTGAAACCAGGACAACAGGGAATCAAAGATGTGCTACTGGGAGTGTGGAGGGGAAGTTAATGTCATATTGGGACATAGCTCTAGGTGCAAACTTGCAAGACATGAAGTAAAACCTGCTGTACACAACATTGATTTTTGTGCATTGTAGTTTTACTGGAGATGACCACATAGCTGACCACCATAGCTTGTTAAAAGCAAATGGAAAGGAACAACTTGTATTGAAATACGGAAGACAGCAATGGGAAAGAACTACAGCAAGCACAGCAATGCATACAAAAATTTTAAAAAGCAACTTGTTAATGTGGCACATGGGATGCTATCTGTTTGTGGCACTATCTGGTTAAGGGCATGTTTCAGCATGAAAGACTAGGACAAGAAGTAGGATAAGTAATAAACACCCAGATGAAGGAGGAGGAGATGACGATGATGCTGATACTTGAGGAGCGTTGTAGGATTATGCAAAACGTATCATGGACTGTCTAGCGGAAGGGCCAAAGGTGGAGAAAGGGAGGGCTCAAGGTGTATCGAACAAGAATGGGAAAATGGAAAGGGCAGGGGCAGGGGGGATAAAAGGTCTGGTCTTGTGTAAACAGGCCATTTGCAGTGTTCTTGCCTATGGGGCTGCTGCTTGCGAGTATGTGGTGCCTGGAAAGGTACTCCTCTCTTTGTTCCTCTGGTGTTTGCCTGTGTCTCTGTGTGCACACTGAGGATACGCTTTCAGCCTTGCTGCTGTCTGGACGCAGGCCCAGAGGACCACAGAACAAGCTGGTTCTAGCAGAATGGGCCCTCAAGCCCACAGAATTCAGCTTCCCTTTAACAAATGGTCCTATGGGTAGTACAGCTTTTATAACACATTAGAAACAGGAGGCCTAATAGAAAGCTACTGAGATCAATAACTAATGCAAGTTTAAAAGGGACTCTTTTTTTTAAAGATACAGTAATTGCAGAAAATCTATGCCACAATTTAAGCCCAGTAAGATCAAGATCAGATAGTATGGGGAAGAGCTAGTGTCCTAAACCTGTCCAAACAAAGCAGAGCATTACTACTCTGGACTGATCTGCTGAAATCTACACTATTATCTAATTGAATAATGTGTTACAGAGACCTTCTATAGAAAGCTGGTAATGAATCAAAGACTGTAAGCTCAACAGCAGTAAAGATGACAGTGCCCTTCTACAAAGGGTAGTCCCAGCAAGAGTAATTTATGGCATTTACATAGACCACATATTCAAACAAATTTTCCCCAGAAATGGCGGGGGGGACATACCACAACCCTACAATTATGCAAGGCATAGTAATGAAATCTTAGCTATCAAGGGCCTAGCTCTAAAATCTAACTTTCAAAGAAGTATACATAAATAGAGATGGAGACAAGTAATTTGGAACTTTACAGCCACTTGAAATTTGGGATAACTACAAATCCTGAATCCTCGCCTCTAGCAAGCAGGGGGAAAAAAGAAGAAATTCTACACAAGGGATAACTCCAGCAGATGGGAAGGAATCTTAGCGCTAAGCATGGACTAAGACTGCATTTTTTTTTTATTCATGAGATACTTTGTGCTCAATCTCTTACCCAAAAGCCTGTCCCTCAGGTCCTGCTAAATGCAAGTTTTCTTGGTTTCGGGATTAAGTCCTGTCTGGTACTGGTAAACAAAGTGAGGGATGGAATTCTCGCGCTCCTTCCCTGTATTTCTCTCTATAAATAATGGTAGGCAGGTGTCTTGAATACCTATAGGATTCTTTTCAAGGATTGTCTACTAACAGATATAAGGTGCTATCATGGAAGCTGCAAATCACAACAAATTTACCCATATGTAGTCAGCTCTGAGAAAACTGCAACTTGGAAACACTTAGGATCACTGGAGGATGGAGAACGCTGTTTTCCAGTCTTGCCCACCTGCCACCAGCTGCTTCTGGAGACAACGTGCAGGACTAGATGATCTGTAGTTTTAAGTCAGTACCACTTGATGCTGCTACTTGTGTTTTTAGTTGACTCTATGTTTACATATGACATTAATGCCATACATCGTAGATGAAGTAGTGAAAGATCCTAAAGACAGAGCATTGTAGGACCTCCACTATGCTATAGCCGGCACTGCCACTCCACCAGTGTAGTTCAGCTTGCCCATCTCGGGGCCCGAGGCAAAGCCACTTTACTGGCTCCCAGGTCCATGCTATTTGAATACAGTGTGTTCCAGTAAATCGTGTCTTGACACTACACGAAAGCTGCAGCTTGTCCAAATGGATAATAATCAATGGCCGACTGCACGTGGGCAAAAATAAGCAGATACTGTCTTGCTAAGAGAAAATGAACTACCCACCTAAACCAGAAGTAAAGTGTCCCGTACCAAAGCCTGGGACCCAAATAGCCTTCCTGACTAATGGAAACCTGGCATCACACAGAAGCAGCCCTTTCTGGTAAGAGCAAGTAACTGTCCCCCTCTCCGCCATAAAGGGCCAATTCCTTATTTTCTGCAGACAACACCTGCCCCCACCTCATTCCCCTTCTTTGAGTTTTCATCTACTTTTCTTTTTAGGCTGCATGGTAATGGAAGCACAAACTAATTTCACACCTTGTACCAAAGCCAAGCAAGGGTATCATAATGGTATAATTAAAGCATTAGTTTAAATCAGCCTATTTCACTTTGAACTGAAAGCAGCCTATAAATAAAGTGTTCATATAATTAGTAGCTCTATCTTATCTGAGATAGATAGCACTAGCAAAACATCAGACTGTAATAACATACTGCTATAGGATGGAGCCTCTAAAACAGCCTATAGCTGTTTCATACATGAATATGTAATCTTATCTCAAATTTCATACATACAAGAAATCAATAATAGAACAATTACTCTTATAAATGACAGATCTTTTCCCCCACCTCTTCTACTATGGTACACAAAAAGTCTTCCTTATCAGGACTGCTTGGAAGGTAGGCTGTCAGAGATTTTTTTTTTTTTTTTTTGGTCCATCCCAGAGGTCTCTTCTTCTCTGTATTAGTAGTACTGGTGTAACCTTTCTGCTTGATGCAAGCTTGACAGGCGTTCTCACCATATAGAGATATAATGAATTCAAACTCACCATCCACTCAAATGGATTTTGTCTCCAACATCTTCAGTAGCACATCATCTAACTCCTGATTACAACACTCCATGCAGAAACCAGAATTCTGTGTTCCATACAAAACAGTAACAATGAGGCTAAATTACAAACCATATTGCACTCCTGCTCTTGCAGCTGCCCCTCTTTCTCCCCTTCCCTCTTTATACCAGGATGTGGCAGAAGGCACACAGTTATGTTAGTGCTGCCTTTTCTGGGCAGATGAATTCTGCAGGCAACAGAGCTTGAAGAACTATGGACTGTAACTCAACATGAGTATGAAATAGCATGCTGGCAGACAGAATTTTACAAATATAAGTGCAAGGTAATGCTCACCAAAAGAAACAATTTAAGTTCTCTCTCGGTTTATTCAGGAAAACTCAGACAAAAAAAGCAGAAGGAATCATTATGCTCAATGAAAACATCTGTTAAAGTCTGGCATGGGTAGGTATCACTGGTATTTACAATACCAAACACTACAATTCAATGACAGAATAGTTTGGTTTGGGATACTACTTCTATGACATTTCATCCTGGTGGGGTTTTCTAAGTAAGTTAGGAAGATGTTCATGTCAACAGGCTGGGAATGGGTATGGACATGGTGATACCAGAATGCTTGATCCATCCATCCCAGGAACACCCTTGCTAACCAAGTTATGCACTACCCGCTCTCCCCTAGTCTTCCTGATTGCAAAAGCAGGTTCGACATACATTGTGGTCAGAAAAACAGGTTTGGTCTGTTGTCCTGCTCCAGGCTCCAGTGACCAAATATTATTATTATATGGTTATTTATGTGGCAACTTCAAATGTAAACCCCTACTAGTTTACCACTCAAGAAACCTGTGGCTGCTGAAACATTTAACCCTACTCATGTAACCTGGTCACTAGTGTTCAGATAAATAGGTATGAGTAACATCCAGTACTACAGAAGATTGCTTAGTGAATTGCTCGTCACCCAGATAATCTAGCATTTATCACCTTCCTGATTCTCAGTAAAACAGCCAACCAGCTCACCTCTGTGATTTTGCCTCTGAACATTTCAGTTGTGCTTACCACCAAATGCTACCTCAGTTTTAGAATTTAAAAATGCTAATTTAAAAATGTTTTATTTATGACAAGCACATTATTTGAAAGACATGGCAAATCAAACAAATCAGCAGTGTGTGAATTTTTGAAAAGTTGCAACATGCCTTGAAAAACATTCTTGCTTCATCAGACTTACAAGTAGCAAGACAATGAATGATTCTTGGAAGGCACTATGGAAGGACTATACTTGTAATTTTTACTGATTTGAGAAATGAGAGGATGATGTAGTTCAAATAGTAAATGTTGCACAAAATGTTGAGTTTGATGAAAGAGACAGCTATTCAAGATCTTAAAGAACTGAATGAAAAAGAGTTACAGGAAAATTAATCAGAGCAATTTGCTAAAGACCACCAAATATAAAAACAGAAGACTGAAAAGCATCAATAGTGGAAGCATGGACACAAGTATGTATGGGAGCAGTAGGAAGTTCAGTGAAGGAAGCTGGAAAGGATACTTGTTTTCCATTCAAACAGTTAGTTCCCAAATTTAATTTATGTGAATTTACAAGCTTGCTTAAGAACACATCTGTCTGCTGTGAAGGGGAACTACTGTGGTAGCATTTTAATAAGAAGGGTTAACTGATCATGAATGAAATGTTCAGAAGGTTTTTCCTCTCCTGTTTTGTAGGCATAATGGTAATCTTTCCACAGGACTTGAAAAATGTACATTAAAAAAATATGGCTCAGAATGACCTCTACTGACAGAAAGATGAACTGCTACGTACAGTTCAATGATGGAATTCAGCAGAGGCTGAGTTAAGGAAAGCTATAGAGCTTTTTCCAGATTTAAAAATGGAATATCACCTAGCTTGGTCAAGGCCTGCTCCAGCTGTCAAGACTTAGTTTAGCATAGAAATATAGCTTGGACAAACACATGGTTTAGCCCAAACATTTTCAGATGAAAGGCTCATATGAGTTCAGAAAGGTTTTACACAGCACATAGCAAGCTTAATTACTAGGAAAAAATTTCTTTAGGGGAGAATCTTCTTGTCATGAACACTTAAAAAAAAACACCTGAGGAAAAGCATACATAAACAGAAAAAGAGAAAGGTAATGGTGAGTTGTTTAGAATAATTTGGATGCCTTAAAATCTATTAGAGAAAAGCTATTGGGTTAGTATCACACCAAATCAAAACAAAAATAAAACCTGCTTGAGAGAAGACATGGAATAAATCACAAAAATCTCTCTGTATACCCATGTATATGATAGGTACTACTAGCTAGCATCGTCAGGAGGTGGGAAATGAATAGCTGATATAAAGCAATAATGAAAATTTACAAATCAGTAGTCTTCCAAAAACAAAAGCAAAAAAAAAAAAGGCTAAAGCTAAAAAATCAGGAGCAGGGAGCTCTCTCAGCCTTTCCTCATACGTGAGGTGCTCCAGTCCCTTCATCATCCTTGTGGTCCTTCACTGTGCTCTCTCCAGCTTGTCCATGTCTTTCTCATACTTGAGGGGCCCAGAACTGGACACAGCACTCCAGTTGTGGCCTCACCAGTGCTGCGTAGAGGGGAAGGATCACTTCCCTCAACCTGCCAGCAACACTCCTCCTAATGCAACCAAGATACCATTCGCCTTCTATGCAGCAAGGGCACGTTGCTGCCTCATGTTCAACTTGGTGTCCACCAGTAGCCCTAGGTCCTTTCCTGCTTGCCAGCTGGTTGTTCTGCAGCACATACTTGTGCATGAGGTTATTCCTTCCCAGGTGCAGGACTTTACACTTCCCCTTACTGAACTGCAAGAGGTTCCTGTTGGCCCATTTCTCCAGCCTGTTGAGGTCCCTCTGGATGGCAGCATGACACTCTGGTGTACCAGCCACTCCTCTCAGTTTGGTGGTGTCTTCAAGCTTGCAGATCCTTAATGAAGATGTTGAACAGGACTGGGCCCGGTATTGACCCCTAGGGTACACCACAAGTTACTGGCCTCCACCTGGACTTCGTTCCGTTGATCACCACCCTCTGGGCCTGGCCGTTTGGCCAGTTTTCAATCCACCTCACTCTATGTTCATCCAGCCCATACTTCATCAGCTTTGCTGATAAAGATCTTCTGGGAGACCGTGTCGAAGGCCTTACTGAAGTCCAGGTAGACAATATAATACAAATGTCCTAAGATAGTTAACTAAGTCATTGTATTTATTAAAGCAACTGGCTAAAGAAAAGCAAAAATGGAGGGCGAGTGTGCTAGGCTGTATTAATAGAAGTAACAGAAGTCCGAGCATGATTCAGTTAAATATTATGACACTGAAAATTGATCCCTGATTCACTAACTGTAAATTGCTCTAGACTACAGTAGGAGACACCCATCTCAAATGGTGATACCTGAATTTGTGTGTCTTAAGCTGAAACCACTTATACATCTTACAGCCTCAAGAAAAAAAGATATGTAAAGTCAAAAAGGAAGGCAGAAAGGGTAATACGTTACCCAAAGTCAGTGGACACTGTAACGGCAACAATTACTACCAGTTACTGACTCGTGCACAGGGACAGTCCCAGTGCTTCTCTCAGAAGCAATTTCTTAAGCTTTATTAACAAAGTGGTCTCTCGCTATCACCACAATCAGCAGTAATCTAAATAGATTAGATATACGAAGTCCTCTGATATTGTAGCCAAGTTTTTCCCGTTGAGGTTTCTTAGAGCAATGCTGTAATACAGCAACAGATCTACACTTCATTTAAAAAAAAAACCAACTTGGTAACAAATCCCCTCCTTAGTACACAACCAGAGCAACAGTTCTGGATCTTAAAGACTCTTACGTTTTGCTGAGCAATTCTTGCACTCCATGATATCCAGCTGACAATGATTTAGTCGTTGGTATAGCAAAAGGGATATTCAGAGCCCCTGCATGAGGCCAGCATAAACAAGTGTGGTCTGGCACAACTTTGCATTCTTTTTGCATATTAACCATTTTTCCACTCTCTGAGAAGACAGGCAGAAGCAAGCAAACATGCCTCTGGCCATTTCCCAGAGAAGAAACAACATTTACAAGAGTCAAAGTTATTTAATTTTGCTTGTTTTGGAAGAAAAAAAAAAACAACCAACCACAAACAAAGAGTTTTAGAAGGTCTTTAGTGGATACCGATGTTCCCTGGGCACAAGCAAGGTAACCAATAGACCTTCCTCCATAGATGCTTGCCTATATTGGCTTCCTCATCTAAGCAACTCTCAAGTATTATGAATTCATCCACATCATAACCACGGGAAAGTAACATCTCATTAATTTTGCAGAAACTGAAGTAAATGACAGGGTAATCGTTATCTGGCCAAAGCAGTCTGAGAACTACAGAACTTTCTTTTGAGAGAAATGGGACAGGAGTGGATGATAATATTCCCCTTTCTCTGCTCCTTCCAGTACCTCTCAGAAGGAGACTGTACAAGAAGAGTGTTCACAAAGACAGGGGTTAGGAAATTGCAGCAGGCTCTCATAAAGAAACGAGGAAAGAAAGACAAAAAAACAGAGGTAAAAGTAATGGTTTAAGGGTCATTAATTTCATTCTTTCAGTCACATTTCTTCTGACACTTTGTTTAGTTTTGTTTTAAACATGCCTCAACAAATAGCCAAATAAAGTGTCTCATTTTCCAGCAAGGCCTGCAAGCCTTTATCTCGGTTAGCTCCACTCTGATTTAGCAAATTTTTCTTTTCAACTTCCCAATGATGTTAAATCAGAAACCACAGCAATAAACAAAGAGAAACAGGATAGAGAGAGGCAGGAACAGGGAGAACAAGAGATCTGCAACTCAACTTCGTGGAAAAAACAGTTTCCTCTCTCTGCTACATCTACCACAGTCAAATAGGCATTAAATTCTGAATATACACAGCAAGAATCTCAAGGACAAAGGCCTGAGTTCATCCATCCTAATTTAGAGTGGGAAGCTACAAGTACAGTATATATTTCAAGGCTCCTTAAATGTTTCAAGTTACCCTTTCTATTAATTTGTCTAATAAATGGTAGGACCCCTACCTACAAACCTATATAATTTCTAATATGCAAATTCTAGTTATTATAAATCAAGTTACTCAATATAAATTAAATGAAAGAATAAATAAAAAAAAACTATAAATAAGCCTCTAAGGAAATTAGTTAGGCACTTTGTCTCTGAGTTCTTCAGTCCAGCTGACCTGAATATCAAAGCAGCTCTTCTTCATAACAGAAATGCTAAAACTACCATAAATCTGTACCCCAATCAAACAAGAAAACTGTACAAAGCTAATTTTTAAATGTAACTGTATGAATATTTCTCAGGAAAGCTATTAGGAAATAGCAGAATTTATAAGAAATGAAAAAGAAACTGCTCAAAGCAAGCTATGCATATAGAAGGTCAAAAAGAGCAAACACAAAGAGAAAACCTCCCCCAAAATCAAACTTACTATACTGTGCAAAGTGTAACTCAGGAAATAAACTCTTTGCCTCAGCTTCTCAAAAAGGGGGGGAAAAAATAAGGCAGCTAATGGGAAAGAGTAATAGGAAATAGAATTACCTTGCTGGAGGTATAGAAAAATTCAAGAATCCTATTATCCCCAAGAAGATTCTGCATAATTTCTATCCCAGACTTTGGAAGGGATGGGACACTAAATCACAAATCCAAATATAAAAAAAAAAATTTAAGAAATCTTTCCTGTGTAGTGTTACAACATAAGTTACTTAAAGCTGCTTCCTTACCCCTAGTCCTCTTCCGAATACCGTGTTTTTTCCCCTTACAGTTCCGGAATTTTGTCACAGTACCTCTTGAATGGCACAATAATCACTTGACCCTGGCCCCTGTTTAAGTCATATGGCCCCATTCCCCCACTCTGGAGAACTCCCCTCTTCCCCAGAAGAGTTTCCTGCTTTTCCTTCAAGCAACACAATAAATTCCTTCCTCCCCTTCACCATGTCGTTATTACCCTTCGGTATCTTGCTGTACTGTGCTACTCAATACCAGTCCTATCAGTTCCAACAAAGACAGAGGTGTTAGGCTGAGAGCCAAGAAGCCTGGCTTATGGTACCAGTTTTCACCATATTCCTTTGTGATTATCCCATCATCTCTTTGGTGGACTTGGCAGTGCTAGGTTAACAGTTGAACTTGATGATCTTAAAGGTCTTCTTCAACCTAAACGATTCTATGATTCTTTACCCAACAATTTTATCTGAAACACTCACTGGAATATTTAATTACTGCAGAACGCTGTCTCATTTTACTCCTTTATTTCATCTTGCATAGAAAGTTCAGTTAAAGTGAAGAAAAAGAAAGTACAGAAATTGAGATGAGAGAAGGCCTCATCCCCTGCCTTTCGTCTTCTAAGTGTAAGACACCCAATGCTTCGTTTCCAGTTAAACAATCAGTTTTTCTTTTGACTGTTACTGTTTTCAGCAAGGATGCTAAACAAGGCCATCTGGCTTGTTTTATACAAAGAAAACAACTGTGGTGCAGAAAACTAGCTGATGGAGCAGTACCAAAGTAGGAACAGAGTTGCTAACATTCCATACTAGCTCCTATATCTATTCTTTCACCGTTTAGATTTATAATATCCCTTTTTATTCTCCATCACATGCTGAATTTTCTGTGCTAGAAAAAAATTAAATAGAGCTTCTATTAAAAATACAATGCATCTTTTAGAAGTTTTCCTGAGTAACAACTTAGCAGCCTGCTGACACAACCAGAAATGTCAGTTTTCAGACATGACTGTTTCCAAACTGAAAAAGTATGAAAGCCTAGAATTCTAATAGTATTTGAGGATTTCTATTCTATGCCTGATGCATTCTGCCCCTCACATTATAGTCCAAGTCATTCTTGTGTTCCCACAGAATCCAGCCAAAGTCTATGAAACTGTGAAAACGTAGTCTCGCACTCTGTATTTCACTTCACCTTAACTGTACTTGGAACCTGATGACCGGCAAGCTTTTGCATTCTCCAGATATTACACCGACAGATGCCTCAAGCAGAGAACAAGAGCCATGTGTTGTCAACAGAAGAGAATTAATTAGGTGAAATACATTTGCAGAATCCTAGGGGGAAAGCCATACTCTAGCCTAGAGAGGAAGGTAAAAAGCTGCCAAGGTCCCCACTCTAAGAAAAACTCCTTTCAAGTCCCAAATCTAGTGATCAGGTTAAGCGTGAGCATTTTAGCAAAATGTACTATCCAAGCCTCTGAGACCATGGCTTCCCTATACCACTTCAGAGGTGTATGTTCATATATGACCAATCTTTGTGGTATGAAAATGCAAAAGCAAAACAACCCAAGGCAATATCTATCTCCTCTATCAGGGAAAAAATGGTCTGAAAGACTTTCAACAGTTTAAGTAACTTAAATAAATCAGGTAACAATTCATAGCTTTAATTTACCTGGTACACCACCTGAGCAGAGAGACAAGGCCTAAAAAAAAAAATGCCCCTTCCCACTGAAGTGGGACCCTGAGCATAGAGCCAGAAAGAAAGATCAGGGGACAAGAGGTCCCAGTACAGACTGCTGAGTCAGATGAAAACGGATAGCATACATGTTTAACCATATTCATACATAATCTACATTTTTAAGAAGCTGCAACATATTTGCAGTCTTAGCATTGTCTCATCATATTAACTGAACACTGTTTTATTTTCTCTAAGCAGTCTTCAGCTCGGAAGATGAGGTCACCTGCTCTGTTAGCCTGGCAGTACAGTGTTTCTGCATTCCCCCCCAAAAGGAACACAGCATAATACTACATGAAAACAGAGCCTGCAGTTTTACACCAGCCACACAGCTCATCATCTCGAGTAGTTTGGGGTTTGCTTCCTTTAATTCGTAAGACTTTAAGAATTAAATAGAGTCATTTGGAGTTCTTTTATTTGAACCTTCTTGGGGATGGAAGAATAGCTAAAGGGCGGGCCTATAACTCAAGAAGCTTGTGTTCAAGTTTCTGTGCCATTATAGATTCACTGGGCAAAACTTCAGACAAATCACTTCCCATTAGCAAGTTTTCTGAGAAATGAAAAATTCCCTTTTTTTAGAGAGATGTTCTGGGAGAATTCTATTTTCTTACAAAGTACTCAGCCATGCTGCTAATACTGCCCTACTAAATTCACTGACAATCCTTTTGACTGTGGAATCATTGACAATTCCTGTTTGCCTTCACAGGAAAGCTGAAAAGTCTGTTTTGTATGTCTAACTTTTACACAAATTAATGTTTTCAAGTAATCACCTCACTGAATAGTACAAAAAGATTCAGTACTTCCATGACGCTTAGTACATCTTAATTCTCTCTAAGCACAAATTACTAATTCTTTGTAGCTTCTACTGTTACCCTTGTGTTACCAGCACCAGTACCCTTGTGACATTTGTTCCAATGATTTTTAAAACTGTTTTTCCAAACATTTTTAATTGTTCCTGATGATAACCAACATTGACACTCAGAACATAAACCTCCAAGACAGCTACAAAATTGCACCACTTGCATATACGTAGTCTTTCTCTTTAGGAAAAAAAAAAGGGGACAACTGGTGTGTACTGCCAAAAGCTAAAATGACTGGCTACTGACCTTACCTGCTGTAGCACCACTCCTGAAGAAAGGAAATCCCATTCTCTACCTTAATCCCAAAGCAGGCCTAGACACAGAAGCAAGTGATTGAAAAGCATTCTCTACCAACACATCTTTCAGCTATCCCACCTCAGCACTATCTATTTTAGTGACTTTTCAGCTGTGGTTCCCCCCCCCCCCCCCCGCTTCTGACTTCTTTTCTGTTATC